>JBBPBX010033272.1:0-10914 GCA_038048925.1 Garcialebias charrua | reverse complement strand
ATATATATATATACATATAGTACTGTATATATATTAATAAATAGATAAATGTACAGTACTGTACAGTCACCAAGCACTGAGCCTATCCTAACACAGTTAAGGAGTGAGTTGAATTGTCTCCCTCCTCCCCAGCAGGCTCCATTCACATAAAGGGAGCTACTTAATGTTGGTCCAAATCTTGCTGCTCAAATACCTAAAGCTGATAATGACTCGATTCAAACAATCAAGGGTTGTGCAAACAGCATCTTTCTTGGTGAAACTGACGAGGAAGAAATAATGAACGCTGTTAAAAATTTTGCAGGTAAAAGGTCAAAAGATTGTGTGGATATGGACATGATGTTTGTTAAGGAGGTATTGGGTTGTGTTGTTGAGCCATTTGCATATATTTGTAATTTATCATTTTCAACGGGAGTATTCCCAGACAATATGAAAATAGCAAAGGTCATTCCTATTTACAAAAATGGTGAGAAATGTATATTTAATAATTACAGACCAATATCCTTGTTGCCACAGTTCTAGAAAATCTTGGAAAAGTTATTTGTCATCAGATTGGATCAATTTATCGACAAATATAAGCTTTTAAGCAGCAGTCAATATAGATTTAGAGCTGAAAATTCTACATCATTGGCTCTTATGGAACTGATAGAGCAAATAACTACTGCCGTTGATCAAAAACAATACTGTGTTAGTATTTTTGTTGATTTGAAGAAAGCATTTGATACAATTGATCACAGCATTCTCATTGAAAAACTAAATAAATATGGCATTAGAGGACAAGCACTGAAATGGATATCTAGTTATTTGGAAAATAGGAAACAGTTTGTACATGTACATGGTGTAAAATCTGGGCTCTGTGAAATTACATGTGGAGTTCCTCAGGGCTCTGTACTGGGACCTAAGTTGTTTATATTATATGTGAATGACTTGGTAAATGTGTCAGGGCTCCTTAAATGTGTATTATTTGCAGATGATACAACTTGTTTTTGTCTGTAAGTCGGGGACTATAAAGTATATATATTTTTCATCCAAAAACACGTTTAAATGATTATCAATCAACATTAACTAACGACTGATTGTGAAAGGGATACTTTGCTAGAAAGACTTGGTGGGTTTTGTAAAATTAACCCACAAATAAAATGATAGTTCAGAATCCAGCCTGTTGAATGTAGCTCTTTAAGTTTGAAGCAGTAGTTTAATTTTGACCAGATTGAATGTCTAGTTTAACCAGGGCCGTGAACAAATTGAATTTCTTATATTCTACAACACCATTCTCTCTCAAAAAAAATTAAAATAAAACAGCAGCTAACATGAACATCATTTTTTATAAATCTTTATTTTACCATCAGTTTCACATTAAATGTTTATTTCAGCCAAATTATTTTACGGTACTCTTCCTCCTGGTATGTCACAGGCTACACAGCTACAGCAACACTCTCTGTATGAGAAGTTTCAGTCTGGATTCAGAGCAGCTCACAGTACTAAGACTGCATTACTGAGAGTTACAAATGATGTCCTCATGGCTGCTGACACTGGCTCTCCCTCCATCCTTGTCCTCCTTGACCTCACTGCAGCCTTCGACACTGTGGACCATAGTATCCTCCTCCACCGTCTTCATGTGGAGGTCGGTCTCTGTGACACTGTCCTGGACTGGTTCAAATCTTTCCTCTCCAATAGGCTGGAATGTGTTAGTCTTGGCAATGCCACTTCCCAGACAGTCGGTGTCTCCTGTGGTGTCCCTCAAGGGTCAGTTCTGGGGCCCCTGCTGTTTTCCCTTTACATGCTGCCTTTAGGTCAAATTATTAATCAGTTCAACATTTCTTTTCACTGCTATGCCGACGATACACAGCTTTACATCAGGACTGGAGCATCCTCATCATCCCCATCTCCATCTTCACTCACTGCCCTCTCTACCTGCCTGGAGGAAATAAGGGCATGGATGAATCAGAACTTTCTTCAATTAAACTGCTCCAAGACTGAGGCCATAATGATTGGCACCCCTCACCAGATACAAACATCAACTTTAACAACAATCTCCTTCTCTGGTCAAGACATCCCCCTCTCCACCTCTGTTACAAATCTTGGAATAAAAATGGACTCTCATCTTACATTTGAAAATCACATTAAGCATCTGTTTAAAACCTGCTTCTTCCATCTTCGAAACATCTCCAGACTTCGCCCATCTCTGACTTTTTCTGATGCTGAGAAACTCGTCCATGCCTTTGTCTCCTCCAGGCTCGACTACTGCAACTCCCTGTTTATTGGAATCCCTGGCAAAAATCTTCAGAAGCTTCAATATATTCAAAACAGTGCAGCAAGGATTTTATTGAGAGCTCGTAAATTTGAACATATTACACCCATTCTCCATAACCTCCATTGGCTTCCTGTCACCTACAGAATTCAGTACAAAACTGCTCTCATTACACACCAATGCTTACACGGAACTTCACCTGACTATCTAAAGGACATTCTTGCACCATATTCATCCACCCGGTCTCTACGATCTCCAATTCGAATCCAATTCAAAATTCTCATGTATGTCTACAAATCGCTGAACAGTCTCGCCCCCGCCTATCTCTCGGATCTGATACACCCATATGTCCCTCCACGTGCTTTGAGGTCAGAGGATCAGGTACTCTTAATAGTTCCAGAAACTCGCCTTAAGCGCAGGGGTGACAGGGCGTTCTCTGTAGCAGGCCCAAGACTCTGGAACGAGTTACCGCTGCTCATCAAACAGGCCCCCTCCCTCTCGGTTTTCAAATCCCGGTTAAAAACTCACTACTACTCCATCGCTTTCAATGCCAGCTGATTTGTATTGGATCGTTTTATTTATGATCTGCAATGTTTTTATGTTTTTCGTGTTGTACTTCATTGTCTGTGTTGCCTGTTGCGTGTTTGTTTGTCCAGCACTTTGTGTGGACTTGTTCCTGTTTAAAGTGCTTTATAAATAAAATGGTATGGTATGGTATGGTACGATCACAGAACAGTAATCTACTTCACATTCCACAAACCAAATTAAGGACCATGGGAGACCGGGCATTCTGTGTGGCTGCCCCCCGCCTATGGAACTCCCTCCCTGACTACCTGAGAGCTCCACAGTCACTGGTTGACTTCAAAAACGGCTTAAAGACTTTTCTTTTTAAGCAAGCCTATTCTGCCTCCACATGATTTTATCTTGATCTTGGTTGATATTATTATTGATTTTACTTGATTTTATCACTTGTTTTATTTATTTATTTTTTAAGCAGGCCTATTCTGCCTCCACATGATTCTGTCTTTAATCTTAGTTGATATTATTATTGATTTTACTTGATTTTATCACTTGTTTTATTTGTTGTAGCACTTTGAGATTTTTATTAATGAAAAGTGCGGTATAAATTGAATTCATTATTATTATTTTTATTATTACACCTGAAGTGCTAGAGCTACCTGCTGCTTTTATAACTAAATAATTGTGTAATGGGAAATTGATAGTGGTGTAAATGTTTATAAAATAAAGATACAGTACATGAAGTTCTATGAATGTTTTGGGAATGGTGTTTAAAGACAGCATCAATCAACATAGATCCTTACGACAGATAAGATATTAATTGGAATGCTGTTAATTTACAATTCAAATTGCCATTGGACGACATCAATAAAGTACTTTGTATAAATAAGGGCTAGAGAGAAAAAAAGCTTTCATTTTGATATGTTTTAATCTAATCTTAAGCATACATTAAGGTTCAGGCAACAAAAAGACAATAACTCAACAAACGTAATGGTTTCTAGTTTGTGACAGCTATGCAGGAGCAAGCAGCTTTCTAATGAGTAAGCCCTAAAGATGAGCAATAAATCCCATTTATTGTGTTTTGTTTTACTAAGACAAATACAGATGGAAAATACCATCTTGTGTTTTCTATAAAGTTGAGTTTATTTTCTTATGTGGCTGCATTTATTGCTTTTAAATGGCTCGGTTTGCCTTTTCTTCATTTCAGCTGTGCATTTCACATTCCCACAACAAATATTATATTGTTTACCAGTCTGTTCTGTCTTTTTTTTTTTACAGTTAAACCCAACAATTCTCAGATGTTCACCACTTACAAAGTAGCACAGTTGTTTTCAATATATCATATTTAACTATAAATTTAAGACAAGAAAGTTAATTCTCAATAGTCCAGGTATCAAATCCGCTCATTCTCAATCAGTTCATCTGGACAGTTTCTTTTATAATATATATAAATTTAAGAGTTTAGTGAATTTAATTGAGAAAACAAAATCTAACTCCATTCCCATAGTGAGCCAAAAACGACATCTTTGCTCTTAGACTAAACTTTTAATTTTGTGTCAGCTAAAATGTATGTCTTGTTATTATTAAAAATGGAGCAAAATTAGTTTTTTTCTAACTGATAATGTGTTGTTTTCAGATTTGTCATTTATTGCTCATATGTATGAGAAAAAAGTATTAAAGTTCAGGTTTTCAATTATTTTCACAAGTTTAACTTTCTTTATTTGGTACCACTTTACAAAGAGGAATGGTTGTGGACTTCAGATGGAATAAACACGCCTACCCCTAAACATAAGAGCACGGTGGGCAGCACGGTGGCACAACTGGTAGAGCTGCTGCCTCTCAGCGAGAAGGTTGCCGGTTCAAATCCCGGTCCGGGGCCTTTCTGGGTGGAGTTTGCATGTTCTCCCCGTGCATGCGTGGGTTTCCTCCGGGTACTCCGGTTTCCTCCCACAGACCAAAAAACATGCATGTTAGGCTGATTGGTGACTCTAAATTGACCCTAGGTGTGAGTGAGACAGGTCCCTCTTGTAAATGAGTCCCCGTGACTCAACGAGGCTAGCCTGTATAAATATAGGTTGAATGAATGAATGAAAAAGAGGATCTGTGGTGGAAGTGGTCTCCAGCTACAAATACTTGGGTGTGCACCTGAATGACAACCTCAGCTGGAGCAACAAAACCACCAGCCTGATCAAGAAAGATCATCAGAGACTCTACTTCCTCAGGTTGTTGAGACGATCTGGTCTGAGTAGCCCAGTCCTCACCTCCTTCTACAGGTGTGCAGTGGAGAGCATCCTGTGCTCCAGCATCAACGTGAGGCATGGAGGCTGCACAGTTGCAGAAAGAAAAGCTTAGCAGAGAGTGGTGAAGGCTGCACAGAAGTCTGTTGGAGTCAGTCTCCCCACCAATCTACACCTCCAGATGTAGGAAGAGGGCCACCTGCATCATGAAGGACCACACTCACCCAGCACACACACTTTTTGCCCTGCTCCCCTCAGGCAGAAGGATGAGGAGCATTAAGTGCAAAACCACTAGATTGAGGAACAGCTTCTACCCTGAGGCTGTTAGACTCATGAATCCCTAGTCAGGATTAAAATCACAGTAGAAAAATTACTGTAATGCCACTTGATTGTTGATATGTGCTGCTGACTATCCATGATGCTGACCTCATGCAGCTGATTTATTTCATGTTGCTGTGTTCATTCATCCTCATTTGCTCACACAGACTCATGTTTGTGCTGCTGTTTGGTGCATTGTTTTGTACTATTATTGCTTGGTATGTTCATAGTTAGCATATTCTTAGTTCATAGATCTCATTATTATTATTATTGTTCCACCACATGTACCACCTATGGTGTGAAAGACAATAAAGACACTTTGACTTTGACCTTGACAAGGCTCCCCTTATAGATGACTAATAAGTAGTTTATGGATATGTTATTAAATCCTCTATAAACACTTTATAAACAATTAATAACAACTTATTATGCTTTAATTAAGGGTGACAGACAAAACTGATCAGTTCCTTGCCAATTCTGTTCACCTATATACTTCATCTAGAGTTGTTATATTAAACATTTCAGACTAAGTTACTATCTTGCAAGCGCAATAAGTATTTGTGAACCTAGTTATTTAGCATATAAGACTGTACTTTATCACTGACTGCACTAATATTATATTTAAAAAACAAGTTTACAAATGCTTATTGTGCTTACAAGGTAGTCTGAAATGCTTAATTCATTCAACTTTATTTAGTCAGGTAAATCTTTTGAACCTCATGGGCTCATTTACGAAAGCGACCTGCTAATATAACAACTCTAGATTAAAGGGGACCACACATTCAAAATTCACTTTTTAATGTTTTTTTACTCAACTTTGGGTATTTACTTCATAAAAAAACAGTCCAAAGGCCAAAAAAATGCACCCAGTGGTTTATTTACTCTAAGTAGATTTATTTTACTGTGATAAAAACGGTTCGTTTTTGAAATAAACTGGAAGTCAATCTCGCCTTTGACGTCACAGGCGAGCAAGGACAACCCACCCCAACCTGAGTCCAGCCCCTCACCTAGCAACCCCATGTCAGGCTCAACCCACTTCATGACTGTTGTTTTTCATGATTTCATCTCATCTTTTGTTTATATGTTATTAATTTCATGTGTACAGCACTTTGTTGCAGCTGTGGTTTTTTAAATGGCTTTATAAATAAAGTATAATTGTTATTTTTATGTTTTAGTTCAATTTTTAGTGTATTTGCGATCGCTCCGAACGCGCAGCCGGCAAAAATTAAACGAGCAGACCCCGGCGTCAACGGGACCCTCTTCTGGCGGATGGAGCGGAGCTTCAACTGTACAGCCTCGCTGCAGCCTGGCAGAAGCCTCGCAGCAGCGAGGACCTTCTCCTTACGGATTAATTTACGGGAGACACTTAGTGAACGTTGTGTGTGTGTCTTGACTGGAACAGCGATAACTCTCAAAGTCTCCGCGTGCAATGAGCGGAGCTGGCGAAAACCGGAAGAGGAACAAGCTAACATTAGCATCGGATTCGGCAGGTCTCATGCTAAAAGGAGCAGCACATTGCGGCGCGCTCAGACGGGTTTCGGTAAGTTATCTTAAGCTAGCACTAACAGTAAGTCAAATGAATAATTAAAAAAAGAGCTAATTTTAAAACAACAACACATTACAGATACTGGCTGTGCAGAGGGCGTAAACAGATTGTTGAAGGGCGTGGACTTCAGAACTTCTATCAGAAACCGTTCGTTCAAAACGAAAGTTAAATATTGCAGAATTAAAAAGGGTATAATTGATTATCTAAGAATTATTTTGTGCATTAAATTGAAGGAATAGGGTCTAGATAGCACAAAGAAATAACATAAAATTATAAAAAATGCATCTGAGGTCCCCTTTAAATACAGTATATAGATGAACAGATTTGGCAAGAAACTGGTCAGTTTTGTCTCTCTGCCACCCTTAATTAATGCAAATAAGCAGTTATTAATGATGTATAAAGTTTTTATAGAGGAATTATTAACATAACTTTTTCATTAGAGCCATCTATAAGGGGAGACTTATTGTAAAGTGGTACCCTTTATTGAATGATTTGAAAGGTGCAAGTTCAGTTTTGGTAAATACAACAATTTTAACAAATCACATGTAACATATCATATATTCAACTTCACTGCTCATGGCTACAAATTCCTTCGGCATAATGTACTTTTCTGAACCAATACCCAGCTTTATTACCATAACAGTGAACAACAGAACACTTTCTTTAAAAGTGTGTGTTTTAATGTGAACGCTTTACATTATTCCAACCTCTGGGCAATGTAAAACATATAGTATAGCAATGTGTGTGCAGTTCTTTGCTGGCCTGCACCATCTAATATCATATCTCACTTGTGCCATGGCCTGAAGAGGATGACTCTACTGTCTGTCCAGGCTCCACTGCAAGCTGCTTCCAGCATTATATATACTGTATAGAGCAAAGCTTGTATGGCTTATGATAAACACATATGCGTACATGATTTTTCACCGTATAGGCTTCTCACGTCCACCTCATGGCTCTCTCCCACATCTACAGAGGGAGCCCCTCTGCACTGGCTTTTCCAAGTCATAGGGGTTATATGCTGCATACATTATTCCTGCTTCAGATCAAGCAATTACCATGCTAGGGTAACTCACAGAGATAACAAACAACAGTGTTGCTGCTGCATATTCGGTGAACTGGATAAAGCGAATGGGTGTTGCGGTTTTGGAGGTTGACATAGCTGCCATCCGTGTTTCTGAGGCAGCTGGTGAAAATGAGGTCTAGTGCTGGGCTCAGAGGAGAGAGGGTGTTTGGCTTTGAAGCAGCGCAGCATAGCTGTCAGAATCAGTCATGGATGGGATGTTCCTATCCACAGCCTATTAGAGAGCTGTTTATCAATGCAGCTGCCAATCAGGTCTGCTTTTGGTTTGCCTGTTCTTATCTGGACTTTATAACCACTACATGTAGAAAAAAGTTCTGTTCATTATGTGTGGCTTGCACTCCCAAGATCTCACTCCTAAAGCAATCCTGGAGAAGCTGCAAGTAAACTGTAAATGCCAGACAACTGCAATACATCTGTCCGAATAGTGTTCCGGTGTTAGGAAGAAGAAATATCAGAACATTTAATGTTCAAGAGGTAAAAAAAAAATGCTGTAAATTCTTACATTCTTTAAGGGGATAGTTCTGATCCTTTGAATTGAAATGAAAGGTTATAATCAATTAACATCTTAGGTGTTGTAGAAAGCTGCTGGAATAGCCTTAGTTTAGAGGTTAGATATATTTCTGACTGGTCTGACAAGCTAACAATCAGTTTAAGTGGAGCCAAAGCTGCCATAAAAAAAAAGCTGTCGTCTTAAAAGGTCACAGCAGTTCATGGGTCTAACAAGAATGAGTGAGGTCCACTGGATGGATTCTTCTTTGTTTAATAGTTCATGTGAATTCTGTTTTATAAAACTCTTACGCTGCCTTCAATTGTGCATTAAACGTGAGAGGAATTGTCTCATGTTCTGCCAGAAATGCCCCTGGTTATATTAGATGTGCTACAGCCAACTGCTGCTATTTGTGATTGTAAAGAGAGCAGGATTTTAGGAAAATTACAGTACCAAGAAAATTGATGATGATGAAAGTTTTGTAAAATAGCATTTGTAGACATTTTTATCTTTTTTAGACTGGAGCTGTTTTAAGATGACATGATTCAACTTTGGTCTTGACTTCACTCAGACTACTGATTATTAATTAGCGTTTCTCCAAACTGAGGTTGTTCAGTGTTTTTTTTTATTTATATTAACAAACCTACAATATCCTAATTCCAAAAAACTGATCAATCATTTAAGGTGCATTTTCAAACAAAAATGTTTTCTAATTGTTTATATTTCTGCTAACTTGTGAAACCATCCATCCATTATCTTTTACCCGCTTCTTCCATTTTGGGTCACGGCCACTTGTGAAACCATTCCCCAAAAAAGCTATTTAAGCGCATCTTGAAGAATTCAGATAATTGTTCTTTCTTTAAAAAACAAAAAAAGAAATGTAATGATGAAAATGTTTGGTTAGCTTACTGGTTCTAATATTTTGAATATTTACATCACACTCGTTTCAGTAACTCCTAAGCAGCCGGAGGTGACCCAGACTGGGTGTGGAAGTCACGATGCCAGATTGAAGAAAAGTGATGATGACACAAGTTGAAACAGAAAAGAGCTAAACTTCGCAAAGATCAGAAAACATGGAAAATAATCATGATATCCCAAATAACTTGAATAAAAAATAAACACAAAATGCTGACATTTGTACTTTGCATTCATTTGTTTTGACAGTTTAAGTTACTCTAATCTAATGGGAAGTTTTACACAACAAAAAGTAACAATTATTTTAAAATGCGTAACAAGGTTAAATCAGGTCGTCTGAAGATACATTATTGTCAGAGAGGACCTGACTTAACCTCATTACATTTTTGTACCTGGACTATTAACCATGCATCAGGATATATATTTTTTCTAAAGTTAAAGCAGGTTTTCCAAATCCTTTGAGTGGTTGAGCAGTTTTGATGTACTCAATTGCAAAAAAACAACTTTCAATAGTTGGTGACAAAATAAATAAAATAGAGATAAAACACAAGTTAAAATATTTTGGACCATTTCAAATAAAACCCACAAACATAAGGGGTACAACGTGAAGAGAGATTCATTCAGGTGAGAGTACACCTGACAACTTTTAAATAGTTTGAATACTATCATGATTGTTGACAACAGTGTGTGCATTTCTGTCTGCCGCAAATAAATGAGGATAATCCTAAAGATTCATTGAATGGACAATGGTCACATCGTGAGCCTGCATTTATTACAAATCCTAATGTTACAGAAAGTCAAGATCACATTTTAGAGATATATGTGAGACTCGCAGCGTTTCCCCTCTTCACTTTGAACTAGTTCGACTGATAAATCTTCAAATGAGCCACTGTTTAATTAAAAGTTAAATATCTAAGAAAGAAAACGTGTGTCAGCGCAATTTGTAATTCTCTGTTATTTTATACAAATGTAATTCATCTCCAACCTCTCACATTTAGTGTTCCTTATTTTATTTTTTTTTTCTTCTTTATAGATGGCCTCCCTTCTCACCTCACAGCCATCCTCTCACACCGATATGATTTTTTTTTAAGAGAGAAAAGAAAGATAGAAAGTAAGACAACAAAAGACAACAATTATCCACAAAAAGAGCACAAGGCAAACACACCCAACCTCCGTCCGCAATCCTGCAAAGCACATGACAGAACACAGCAACAAAATACACATGCATAAAGACTAATAATATTCATGACCTTGCAGTAAATTTCAATAAATAAACATACCCATTTATCCAGTTTTTTAATTAATATATTGTGCTTTTGTTTTGTTTTTTTGTATTTGTTTTTATTGCACCCAGTTTTTATTTGAGTATTTTATCTGCATTTTGTGATTTTTTTTGATGCAATCATCTGTGAGGCACTGTCCTCTTGATTGTTCCTCCACTTGCATTTATGGTTGATTTTTATCTTGCTTTTATTTAATGTTCATTGTAGCACTTTGAGATTTGTTTAATGTAAAGTGCGTTATAAATAAAAGTTATTATTATTATTATTATTATTATTATTA
>JBBPBX010033271.1:12622-22622 GCA_038048925.1 Garcialebias charrua | reverse complement strand
CTGAAAGCACGGAATGACTAATATCAACGATGTCACAAGGAATCCTGAGCACATACCTCACTGAGGAAGCCCAGGGGACCCTTGCAGAAGAACCTGGCCCAGGGGATGAGGGGTGACCACGTTAACCCTGTAGAATCTGGTGAACGTGCCTGGGGAAGCCCATGATGCAGCAGCACATATTGCTTCCAGTGAGGCCCCTCTCAGGGTAGCCCAGAAAGCGGAAACGCTCTTGGTAGAGTGTGCCTTCACACCGACTGGCAGGGGATGGTGTCCCGCTGCGTAGGCGTGGCAGATGACATCCACAATCCTGTGGGAGAGGCGCTGCTTGGAAAGAGGGTAGCCTAGTCTAGGGCCCCCGTAACACACAAACAGCTGGTCTGAGTGCCGTATAGCAGCAGTAGCTGCAACGTACTTTTCCAGTGCCCTCACTGGGCACAGCAATCCAGACCCCTCATCAGGCGTAGGTTGAAAACGTGCCAGCCTCAACGGTTGGTTACGGTGAGAGTGGGATAAGACTTTCGGTACAAAAGCAATGTTTGGTCACAAGGTAACACCAATGCCCTTAGGGCCCCAGCTGAGACATGAGGGGCTGACTGAAAAAGCGTGCAACTCACCAACCCTCTTTGCTAAGGCCATAGCCAGCAGAAAGGCCGTCTTGCATGAAAGCCACTTCAGGTCTACTTGCGTCAAGGACATGAACGGAGGGTGGCACAGAGCTTCGAGAACCAAGGGCAGGTCCCAACTTGGCGCTCGAGTAACTTTCGGCGGGTGCAAACTACGGGCACCTCATAGAAAAAAGACTAGATTATGACCTCCCACTGTACGGTCATGGATGCCGGCGTGATTAGCCGATATTGCTGCTACACAGACCTTAAGCGTCGAAGGAGAGCGACCCTCACCAAGGAGAGACTGGAGAAACTCCAGAATGGTGGGTACTGCACAGGAAACTGGATCCTCATTGTGATCAGAACACCATTGTGAAAACAGACGCCACCTGTTTTCGTATTACTGACGAGTAGAAGGTGCCCTGATGCCCAAGATGGTGCGTCTGACAGGGCTCGAAACTCCAGTCAGCTGCTGTCCAGGCCCTGCAGCGGCCACACCCATAGCTGAAGACGTTGAGGATTGGGGTGCCATAGCAACCCCCCCAGCTGAGACAGCAAGTCCCTCCTGGCCAGAAGACGCCACGGAACGTCCTGACATAAACTCCGCAGTAGCGGGAACCACGGTCGTGCTGGCCAATATGGGGCCACCAATAGCAGTCTGTGGCCCTCTGCTAGGACTCTGTAAAGGGTTGGCCAAATCAGAGGAAGGGGTGGGAAGGCATAAAGAAGGACCCTTGGCCAAGGGCGAGCCAGCGCACCAGACGCCCCCCTATGGGAGTACCATAGGGGACACTGGGTTGATTCCTCTGTCGCAAACAGGTCCACTTCCGCTTGACCAAAACGGTCCCAGATCATCCGCACTACATCGCTGTGGAGGGACCACTCTCCTGGAAAAGACCTTTGGTGGGAGAGAAAATCTGCAACCTGATTGTGTCGCCCTGATAAGTATGACACCCGCCGGGTGGACAGACGAGTAGAGGCCCATTCCAAGAGCACCCTGGACGCACAGAGAGGCTGTGCTGACCTGATGCCCCCTTAGTGGTTGATGTGGTGGACAACAGAGGTGTTGTCTGACCGAACGAGGACATGCCTCACTTCCAGGTTGGGCAGGATGTTCTTGAGTGCCAAATGCACTGCACGCAGCTCCAGTACATTATATGCCTGGAGCGGTCCCCTCTGCCCCAGCGGTCCTGAACCGCTTTGTGTTGCCATACAGCGCCCCATCCTATGGAGCTGGCATCTGTCGTGACCACTTCCAGATTGGACAAATAATCTACGTCCTTCCATGGAGTCAGTGCATGAAGACATGACCAGGTCACTGCGAGTTTGTGATGCCTGTGTAGGCTGGCATCCAGGCAAAAAGTTGTTAAGCCACCTCTGCAAGGGACGAAGAGACAGCAGGCCGAAGGGTACTACCCGAGTGACTGATACAAGGAAGTAAGTTGAGGAACAGCCTCTGGGTGGTCGCAGAGAGTTCACTGCCTCAATTGCACCCATGGCCAGGAGGATGGAAGCTCCTGGTCTAGTGCTCGGGCTCACGAAAGGTCCTGTTGGGCACCTGCTGATCTACATGAGGGCAAGGACCCTGAGGCGGCCGAAATCTTGAAACCGCCGACGGGCACCTCGGAGGTGGAGGGGGCACCGCCCTGCTAAGGGTCAAAAGCTGCCGCCCTGTCTGCCGTGCTTGGACGGTTCGTTCGAGCGCTTCAAAGGCAGCCGGACCAAACAATTCTCCCGGCACCACCGGTAGATCATGGAGGGATCCACGACATGGCTCAGTCAAAGACGCATGACGTCCTGCAAGGAGCCGTCACCTGATCCACTAACTGCACTCCGAGACGAAGAAAAGGAACTAGTCACTGACTGTTCCTGCTCGTCCCCTACAAAATGAGAGGCAGAGGCAGCCAAGGATAACACATCCACCTCCATAGCCAGCTCAAGCAAGGTGGGGAGGGGAGTCCAGTTGCTTTCATTGGTTCAACACCCAGTTGGCTTGCCTGGAAAAAAGGACTTAATTTTCGCTAATTCTCCGGATTGCCGCTCCACTCCTGTGGAAAAAACCCTGATCAGACTTGGCTCGCCTCCTCCCAAGAGTGGCCAGAGACTGCGGCCTCAGTCCGACGCTTCGAGCGCCCGGGTGGAGCTTCCTGTCCAGAGGGCAGGAGGTCACAACTGAGCTCGGGGCAAAACCGAGCCAGCCGAGCCACTCTTACAAAATGAGGCATGAAGCTGCAGTTCATGCAGGGGGTCTCCGACAGGGCCTCCAGCAGTTGGTCATGTCCCACGCAGGCAGGACACAGGCCGTGACTATCATACGCCTGGAACACGGACTCACAATCCATGCAGCAATGAGAACCGCCCATGCTCCCTACTGTAGGCATGCAGTTTATTCAAGAGAAAAACTGCAGCTCAGCAGAGGAGCTGGCACCACCAGCTACATGCAAGACGTAAGACGGACAGACCGAATTTGGGAGAGGGTGCGCGAACACTAGCCTTCACCGATAGAGAACAAGTTTGGCGAAAAATGAATTGGGAGAGGGTGCGCAAATGCTAGCCTTCACCAACAGAAGTGAATTGGGAGAGGGTGCGCGAACGCTAGCCTTCACCAACAGAAGTGAATAGGGAGAGGGTGCGTGGACGCTAGCCTTCACCAATAGAAATGAATCGGGAGAGGGTGCGTGAACGCTAGCTGTCACCAATAAAAGACAAGGCCAAGTTTCAGACAGCTTAGCACCGCTAGCTCAGCCCAACTGTTTATAAGGTTAGCAAAAAGTGAGTTGGGAGCGGGTGTGCTAACGCTAGCCTTCACCAACAGAAAACAAGGCCAAGAAACTTATGTAGACTAGTAGCACCACCAGCTCAGAACCATTTACAAGGTTGGTGATAAGTGAATTGGGAGCGGGTGCGCTAACGCTAGCCTTCACCAATAGAAATGAATCGGGAGAGGGTACGTGAACGCTAGCCATCACCAATAAAAGACAAGGCGAAAACTCAAAGGGACCGCTTATGAGGTCTGCGAAAGTGAATTGGGAGAGGGTGCGAGAAACACTTGCATTCACCAATAAAAAAAATAAAAAATAAAAATAAAAAACAACAAGGCCAAGACTCAGGACTAGCACTGCTAGTGCAGCCCAACCGCCTAGGAGGTTGGCAAAAGAGAATTGCGAGAAACGCTAGCCTTCACCAAGTAAAAAACAAGGCCAAAACTCAGACTAGCACTGCTAGCTCAGCCCAACCGTGTATGAGGTTGGTGAAAGTGAATTGGGAGAGGGTGCGAGAAACGCTAGCCTTCACCAAGTAAAAAACAAGGCCAAAACTCAGACTAGCACCACCAGTCCAGCCCAACCGCTTACGAGGTTGGCGAAAGTGAATTGGGAGAGGGTGCGAGAAACGCTAACCTTCACCAATCAAAACAAGGTCAAAACTCAGACTAGCACCGCTAGCTCAGCCCAACCGTGTATGAGGTTTGTGAAAGATAATTGGGAGAGGGTGCGAGGAACGCTATCCTTCACCAATTAAAAAACAAGGCCAAAACTCAGACTAGCACCGCTAGTTCAGCCCAACCGTGTATGAGGTTGGTGAAAGTGAATAGTTTATGGAAGGTGCGCCAACGCTCGCCTTCCCAAAGTAAACAAGACCAGAACATAGCTGGCTACATAATAAACTTCGGTAGAAGCATTTATGAATCGTTCTTGGAAGGTGCGCGAACGCTCGCCTTCCCAAAGTAAACAAGACCAGAACATAGCTGGCTACATAATAAACTTCGGTAGAAGCGTTTATGAATAGTTTTTTGGAAGGTGCGCGAACGCTCACCTTCTTAAAGTAAACAAGGCCAGAACATAACTGGCAACAAAATAAACTTCGGTAGAAGCATTTATGAATAGTTTTTGGAAGGTGCGCGAACGCTCGCCTTCTCAAAGTAAACAACACCAGAACACAGCTGGCTACAGTAGAGTAATACTTACCCACGTGTTGTCCTCACGTGGAAATAGCCTCCTAAAGCAGACAGAGCCACAACAATGGCAACAAAAACCGCAGTCAAGGCAAAATAAAGACTACTCACGTGACCCACACGGTAGTCTGCTCCGAGGCGGAGGGAGCCGCCACGAGCGGCGGAGCCGCCACGAGCGGCGGAGCCGCGAATAAGTAAAAGTTACTCACCAGTGTTGAACCACTTCAGCAACACTGTGGTTTGTGAGAGGGGCGAATCCACCGCCCCAATGAAAATACCTTAGTAAAGGTGAAACCGTCGCGGCCCACGGAGGGTGAACACACTGCTCCGGCCAACAGGCAGGCGGGCCTCCAGCGACGGTGAGAAAGGTAATCCAAAGGCCTGTAGTCTTGGATTGAATACGCGCGAGAAGAAAAAAGGACTGAATTAACGGATAACGCTAGGCTATCTAGCCTCTTGATTGCTTATCCGGTCACACCTGTGTGACATCGTTGATATAATTACTCGAACAGCGCATGCGCGAAGGGAATATTCCGTGCTTTCAGCACCGCCCTCTGGTGGTCAGGAGGGATGAAATAGAACTTTCCACTCTCTGAAGCCAGTGAGGAGTTACTGATTCATTTTTCATTTTCCTGTTCCTGACGATGTTACAGGAAGTGAGACAGATGTTACAGGAAGTGAGACAGATATTACAGGAAATTAGACAGATGTTACAGGAAGTGAGACGAGACAGATGTTACAGGAAGTGAGACAGATGTTACAGGAAGTGAGACAGATGTTACAGGAAGTGAGACATATGTTACAGGAAGTGAGACAGACGTTACAGGAAATGAGACAGATGTTACAGGAAGTGAAACAGATGTTACAGGAAGTGAGACAGATGTTACAGGAAGTGAGACAGATGTTACAGGAAGTGAAACAGATGTTACAGGAAGTGAGACAGATGTTACAGGAAGTGAGACAGATGTTACAGGAAGTGAAACAGATGTTACAGGAAGTGAAACAGATGTTACAGGAAGTGAGACAGATGTTACAGGAAGTGAGACAGATGTTACAGGAAGTGAGACAGATGTTACAGGAAGTGAGACAGACGTTACAGGAAGTGAGACAGACGTTACAGGAAGTGAGACAGATGTTACAGGAAGTGAGACAGATGTTACAGGAAGTGAGACAGATGTTACAGGAAGTGAGACAGATGTTACAGGAAGTGAGACAGATGTTACAGGAAGTGAGACAGATGTTACAGGAAGTGAGACAGATGTTACAGGAAGTGAGACAGATGTTACAGGAAGTGAGACAGATGTTACAGGAAGTGAGACAGATGTTACAGGAAGTGAGACAGACGTTACAGGAAGTGAGACAGACGTTACAGGAAGTGAGACAGACGTTACAGGAAGTGAGACAGACGTTACAGGAAGTGAGACAGACGTTACAGGAAGTGAGACAGATGTTACAGGAAGTGAGACATATGTTACAAGATGTGAGACAGCTGTTACAGGAAGTGAGACAGACGTTACAAGAAGTGAGACAGATGTTACCAAAAATTCTGCTTGTGAAGAGACATATGGACAGATGTTGGACAAGCAGACATATGGACAGATGTTGGACAAGGAGACATATGGACAGATGTTGGACAAGCAGACATATGGACAGATGTTGGACAAGGAGACATATGGACAGATGTTGGACAAGGAGACATATGGACAGATGTTGGACAAGCAGACATATGGACAGATGTTGGACAAGGAGACATATGGACAGATGTTGGACAAGGAGACATATGGACAGATGTTGGACAAGCAGACATATGGACAGATGTTGGACAAGGAGACATATGGACAGATGTTGGACAAGCAGACATATGGACAGATGTTGGACAAGGAGACATATGGACAGATGTTGGACAAGCAGACATATGGACAGATGTTGGACAAGGAGACATATGGACAGATGTTGGACAAGGAGACATATGGACAGATGTTGGACAAGGAGACATATGGACAGATGTTGGACAAGGAGACATATGGACAGATGTTGGACAAGCAGACATATGGACAGATTTTGGACAAGGAGACATATGGACAGATGTTGGACAAGCAGACATATGGACAGATGTTGGACAAGCAGACATATGGACAGATGTTGGACAAGCAGACATATGGACAGATGTTGGACAAGGAGACATATGGACAGATGTTGGACAAGCAGACATATGGACAGATGTTGGACAAGGAGACATATGGACAGATGTTGGACAAGGAGACATATGGACAGATGTTGGACAAGGAGACATATGGACAGATGTTGGACAAGGAGACATATGGACAGATGTTGGACAAGGAGACATATGGACAGATGTTGGACAAGCAGACATATGGACAGATGTTGGACAAGGAGACATATGGACAGATGTTGGACAAGGAGACATATGGACAGATGTTGGACAAGCAGACATATGGACAGATGTTGGACAAGGAGACATATGGACAGATGTTGGACAAGCAGACATATGGACAGATGTTGGACAAGGAGACATATGGACAGATGTTGGACAAGCAGACATATGGACAGATGTTGGACAAGGAGACATATGGACAGATGTTGGACAAGCAGACATATGGACAGATGTTGGACAAGGAGACATATGGACAGATGTTGGACAAGCAGACATATGGACAGATGTTGGACAAGGAGACATATGGACAGATGTTGGACAAGCAGACATATGGACAGATGTTGGACAAGGAGACATATGGACAGATGTTGGACAAGGAGACATATGGACAGATGTTGGACAAGGAGACATATGGACAGATGTTGGACAAGGAGACATATGGACAGATGTTGGACAAGGAGACATATGGACAGATGTTGGACAAGCAGACATATGGACAGATTTTGGACAAGGAGACATATGGACAGATGTTGGACA
The DNA here is from genome assembly GCA_038048925.1 of Garcialebias charrua. Taxonomy (NCBI): domain Eukaryota; kingdom Metazoa; phylum Chordata; class Actinopteri; order Cyprinodontiformes; family Rivulidae; genus Garcialebias; species Garcialebias charrua. Next base: position 15,133 of record JBBPBX010033271.1, on the reverse strand, counting down.
AGCAGACATATGGACAGATGTTGGACAAGCAGACATATGGACAGATGTTGGACAAGGAGACATATGGACAGATGTTGGACAAGCAGACATATGGACAGATGTTGGACAAGGAGACATATGGACAGATGTTGGACAAGCAGACATATGGACAGATGTTGGACAAGGAGACATATGGACAGATGTTGGACAAGGAGACATATGGACAGATGTTGGACAAGGAGACATATGGACAGATGTTGGACAAGGAGACATATGGACAGATGTTGGACAAGCAGACATATGGACAGATGTTGGACAAGGAGACATATGGACAGATGTTGGACAAGCAGACATATGGACAGATGTTGGACAAGGAGACATATGGACAGATGTTGGACAAGGAGACATATGGACAGATGTTGGACAAGCAGACATATGGACAGATGTTGGACAAGGAGACATATGGACAGATGTTGGACAAGCAGACATATGGACAGATGTTGGACAAGGAGACATATGGACAGATGTTGGACAAGGAGACATATGGACAGATGTTGGACAAGCAGACATATGGACAGATGTTGGACAAGGAGACATATGGACAGATGTTGGACAAGGAGACATATGGACAGATGTTGGACAAGCAGACATATGGACAGATGTTGGACAAGGAGACATATGGACAGATGTTGGACAAGCAGACATATGGACAGATGTTGGACAAGGAGACATATGGACAGATGTTGGACAAGGAGACATATGGACAGATGTTGGACAAGCAGACATATGGACAGATGTTGGACAAGGAGACATATGGACAGATGTTGGACAAGGAGACATATGGACAGATGTTGGACAAGGAGACATATGGACAGATGTTGGACAAGCAGACATATGGACAGATGTTGGACAAGGAGACATATGGACAGATGTTGGACAAGCAGACATATGGACAGATGTTGGACAAGCAGACATAAGGACAGATGTTGGACAAGGAGACATATGGACAGATGTTGGACAAGCAGACATATGGACAGATGTTGGACAAGGAGACATATGGACAGATGTTGGACAAGCAGACATATGGACAGATGTTGGACAAGGAGACATATGGACAGATGTTGGACAAGGAGACATATGGACAGATGTTGGACAAGGAGACATATGGACAGATGTTGGACAAGGAGACATATGGACAGATGTTGGACAAGGAGACATATGGACAGATGTTGGACAAGGAGACATATGGACAGATGTTGGACAAGCAGACATATGGACAGATTTTGGACAAGGAGACATATGGACAGATGTTGGACAAGCAGACATATGGACAGATGTTGGACAAGCAGACATAAGGACAGATGTTGGACAAGGAGACATATGGACAGATGTTGGACAAGCAGACATATGGACAGATGTTGGACAAGGAGACATATGGACAGATGTTGGACAAGCAGACATATGGACAGATGTTGGACAAGGAGACATATGGACAGATGTTGGACAAGGAGACATATGGACAGATGTTGGACAAGGAGACATATGGACAGATGTTGGACAAGGAGACATATGGACAGATGTTGGACAAGGAGACATATGGACAGATGTTGGACAAGGAGACATATGGACAGATGTTGGACAAGCAGACATATGGACAGATGTTGGACAAGGAGACATATGGACAGATGTTGGACAAGGAGACATATGGACAGATGTTGGACAAGCAGACATATGGACAGATGTTGGACAAGGAGACATATGGACAGATGTTGGACAAGGAGACATATGGACAGATGTTGGACAAGCAGACATATGGACAGATGTTGGACAAGGAGACATATGGACAGATGTTGGACAAGCAGACATATGGACAGATGTTGGACAAGCAGACATATGGACAGATGTTGGACAAGGAGACATATGGACAGATGTTGGACAAGGAGACATATGGACAGATGTTGGACAAGGAGACATATGGACAGATGTTGGACAAGGAGACATATGGACAGATGTTGGACAAGGAGACATATGGACAGATGTTGGACAGGTGGACAGATGTTTCTACCTGCTCCGATAACTTCCTCGATCTTAACGAAGGCGGCGTCGATCTCCTTGGTGAACTCTCTGACGGCCTCGTTGGGGTCCTCGTAGGTGAACGGGTCAATGTAGACCTTCATCGCTATGACAACAGGACATCATCATCATCATCAGAACAATCCAAACCAACATCCTGTCCTCTCATTGGCCGGTCTGTAAGACTGGCTGTGATTGGCTGAGAGACTCACTCTGTCCCATCTGGTAGTGTCCTGCCTTATCGCTGCCGCCACGCCGCCGCCGCCTCCTGCTGACAGACACGCAGGCAGGGAGACAGACAGACAGGGAGACAGAGAGAGATAGACAGAGACACAGGCAGGGAGACAGACAGACAGACAGACAGGGAGACAGACAGACAAACAGGCAGGGAGACAGACAGACAGACAGACAGGGAGACAGACAGACAGACAGACAGACAGACAGGGAGACAGATAGACA
>JBBPBX010033270.1:0-11870 GCA_038048925.1 Garcialebias charrua | reverse complement strand
GAGGAGATATATGGATGCAGTTAGAGAGGACATGGAGGTAGATGGAGTGAGGACAGAGTGAGATGAAGAGGACAGAGGATGTAGAGGACAGAGGGTGCAGAGGACAGAGTGAGGACAGAGGATGTAGAGGACAGAGTGAGGACAGAGGGTGCAGAGGACAGAGTGATGCAGAGGAGGAGGACTCGCTGCTCCTGAAGAGGGAACAGCTGATAGAAGACATAAATGCTCCTTAGTTTTGGTTTGAAGTGGATTTAAACTGCACCTCACTGAGCATTAATTTATTGTCCCGACTCTCCAGGCGCCGCCGCCGCTGACCCACTCGCCTCTGACTCACAATAACCCTCATCAGCCCCGTTTCCCTCTCTCTTCCCTTCGCCCATTTTAACACGCCGCCCTGTTTGTTGTTTAAATGGAAGGCAGAGAAAATTGGCCACTTTGGCTGTTCACAAACTCCCGCAGCTGTCGGTAATCGCCGTGCGCGCGTGCACAACGGTGTGTGTTTGCGCACGCGCCCCGGTAATGTGCAGTTACCACAGCGGGGGCCGTGCGGGGCGGGGGCGTGGAAAGAGGGGTCATGGCATGCGGCGGAGAAAGCGCTATTAGGAGAAAATGATAGGCCTTGTCCCTGAAACTCCATTACACGCCAAACACTTAAAAGACTGGACCGGCTTCATTACGGGCGACATGAATCACGCAGCACTCACACGAGCAACATGCTCTCCCCCCTCCGTCCCCCGTCTCCCCCCAGAAGAGCCTTCTGTTGGAACTGGAGGAGTGTCAGGAACCAGGGCTGGGGAGGAGCAGCGGGCCAGATCTCAGCTCTGAGCAGCAAGGAGAGGAGGCTAGGAAGGAAACAAGGGAAGGACATGTGAGCAGGAAAAGATGAGGAAGGGAGCTGAGAGTGGAGGAGACTGTGTGCAGAAGTCTTAATCATCTTAAGTTTTTCTCCTAAACTGACAGATTTTCTTTTGAAGTTATTGAAACAACAGTTCCTGCTGATTCAGCATCCACACGCAGCATTGTTTTCTAGTCTTTTGCTACTTTTAGCTAATAAGAAAGTTAATTCTCAATAGTCCAGGTATCAAATCCGCTCATTCTCAATCAGTTCATCTGGACAGTTTCTTTTTAGCAGAAACGTTTCACCCTCACTCCAGAGGGCTTCCTCAGTCAGAGTAGTCCAAAGCACACTGAAGTTAACCCACCACAAGTTACTTGGTGGGTTAACTTCAGTGTGCTTTGGACTACAGTACTCTGACTGAGGAAGCCCTCTGGAGTGAGGGTGAAACGTTTCTGCTAAAAAGAAACTGTCCAGATGAACTGATTGAGAATGAGCGGACTTTTAGCTAATCTTTTGCTACATTTAGCTAATCTTTTGCTACAATTAGCTAATCTTTTGCTACCTTTAGCTAATCTTTTACTACCTTTAGCTAATCTTTTGCTACATTTAGCTAATCTTTTGCTACTTTTGCTACCTTTAGCTAATCATTTGCAACTTTTAGCTAATCTTTTACTACCTTTAGCTAATATTTCCTACCTTTAGCTAATCTTTTGCCACTTGTAGCTAATCTTTTGCTACCTTTAGCTAATCTTTTGCAACTTTTAGCTAATCTTTTGCTACCTTTAGCTAATCTTTTGCAACTTTTAGCTAATCTTTTACTACCTTTAGCTAATCTTTTGCTACCTTTAGCTAATCTTTTGCAACTTTTAGCTAATCTTTTACTACCTTTAGCTAATCTTTTGCTACCTTTAGCTAATCTTTTGCTACTTTTAGCTAATCATTTGCAACTTTTAGCTAATCTTTTACTACCTTTAGCTAATATTTCCTACCTTTAGCTAATATTTTGCTACTTGTAGCCCATCTTTTGCTACCTTTAGCTAATCTTTTGCAACTTTTAGCTAATCTTTTGTTACCTTTAGCTAATCTTTTGCTACCTTTAGCTAATCTTTTGCTACCTTTAGCTAATCTTTTGCTACTTTTTGCTAATCTTTTGCTACTTTTTGCTAATCTTTTGCTACCTTTAGCTAATCTTTTGCTACCTTTAGCTAATCTTTTGCAGCTTTTAGCTAATCTTTTGCAGCTTTTAGCTAATCTTTTGCTACCTTTAGCTAATCTTTTGCTACCTTTAGCTAATCTTTTGCAACTTTTTGCTAATCTTTTGCTACTTTTAGCTAATCTTTTGCTACCTTTAGCTAATATTTTGCTACCTTTTGCAAATATTTTGCTACTTTTTGCAAATATTTTGCTAATTTTAGCTTATCTTTTGTTACTTTTAGCTAATCTTTTGCTACTTTTAGCTAATCTTTTACTACCTTTAGCTAATCTTTTACTACCTTTAGCTAATCTTTTACTACCTTTAGCTAAACTTTTGCAACTTTTAGCTAATCTTTTGCTACCTTTAGCTAATCTTTTGCTACCTTTAGCTAATCTTTTACTACTTTTATCTAATCTTTTGCTACCTTTTGCTAATCTTTTGCTACCTTTAGCTAATCTTTTGCTACCTTTTGCTAATCTTTTGCTTCCTTTAGCTAATCTTTTGCTTCCTTTAGCTAATCTTTTTCTACCTTTAGCTAATCTTTTGCTACCTTTAGCTAATCTTTTGCAACTTTTAGCTAATCTTTTACTACCTTTAGCTAATATTTCCTACCTTTAGCTAATATTTTGCTACTTGTAGCCCATCTTTTGCTACCTTTAGCTAATCTTTTGCAACTTTTAGCTAATCTTTTGTTACCTTTAGCTAATCTTTTGCTACCTTTAGCTAATCTTTTGCTACCTTTAGCTAATCTTTTGCTACTTTTTGCTAATCTTTTGCTACTTTTTGCTAATCATTTGCAACTTTTAGCTAATCTTTTACTACCTTTAGCTAATATTTCCTACCTTTAGCTAATATTTTGCTACTTGTAGCCCATCTTTTGCTACCTTTAGCTAATCTTTTGCAACTTTTAGCTAATCTTTTGTTACCTTTAGCTAATCTTTTGCTACCTTTAGCTAATCTTTTGCTACCTTTAGCTAATCTTTTGCTACTTTTTGCTAATCTTTTCCTACTTTTTGCTAATCTTTTGCTACCTTTAGCTAATCTTTTGCTACCTTTAGCTAATCTTTTGCAGCTTTTAGCTAATCTTTTGCAGCTTTTAGCTAATCTTTTGCTACCTTTAGCTAATCTTTTGCTACCTTTAGCTAATCTTTTGCAACTTTTTGCTAATCTTTTGCTACTTTTAGCTAATCTTTTGCTACCTTTAGCTAATATTTTGCTACCTTTTGCAAATATTTTGCTACTTTTTGCAAATATTTTGCTAATTTTAGCTTATCTTTTGTTACTTTTAGCTAATCTTTTGCTACTTTTAGCTAATCTTTTACTACCTTTAGCTAATCTTTTACTACCTTTAGCTAATCTTTTACTACCTTTAGCTAAACTTTTGCAACTTTTAGCTAATCTTTTGCTACCTTTAGCTAATCTTTTGCTACCTTTAGCTAATCTTTTACTACTTTTATCTAATCTTTTGCTACCTTTTGCTAATCTTTTGCTACCTTTAGCTAATCTTTTGTTACCTTTTGCTAATCTTTTGCTTCCTTTAGCTAATCTTTTGCTTCCTTTAGCTAATCTTTTTCTACCTTTAGCTAATCTTTTGCTACCTTTAGCTAATCTTTTGCAACTTTTAGCTAATCTTTTGCTACCTTTAGCTAATCTTTTGCTACTTTTAGCTAATCTTTTGCTACTTTTAGCTAATCTTTTGCTACTTTTTGCTAATCTTTTGCTGCTTTTCGCTAATCTTTTGCTACTTTTGCCTGACGCCATGAAAGACAAGCGATCGTATAACTGCTCGTCTGTGCTCGTTGGCAAAAAGAAAATGATCTCACAAACCACTGGATGGATTTTGATGACAACCGAGTAATATTCAGATACATCTGAATCTGTGTGGTAGTAGCTGAGAGTCATCTTCTACTTCAACTGCCAGCAAGAGATAGGTGTCAAACCCACTTTCAAAAGAGGGCCAAAATTAAACCCTTTTTCACACTAAAGCCACATCCTGACCAAACGCGTTTTCAACTGCAGGAGCGTCCAGTTTACATGCAAAGTCAATGGGGGACGCGCCTCCAGCCACGTCTTGGCGTCACGTCACGTGCGTGTTGAGCGTGCTGGAAAAGCGTTTTCCGTGCACGTGAACCCGCTTCAGCCTCCAAGCACGCGTTGATCATTGCTGAAGTTTTCGCCGTTCAAACGTTCAAACGCCGTTCAACTCTGGTTGATCAGGGAGAGTCGGGGGGAGGAGAGGGGGAGAGTCCCTATGTGACGCGGAAACGAGGGGGCGGGTATTGCGCAACTATGTGACGTATTGTTTGTGGGACACAGAAAAAACCCGCGGAGTCATGTACTATGGAAGAGAAACTCATTGTAGCTGTGTGTTCGCGACAAGTCCTTCACGACCAGTCAAGTCTGCTCTACAGAGACAGAAATAAAAAGCTCCTCGCCTGGCGGAGTGCAGTGAGGACTCGGTGTACCGGTAAGCTCCTCCCACACCCCCCGCCGCCACACCGCCGCAGCTTCTCGTTCTGGTCAGGACACCACTGGGTCCAGTGCGTCTACTTGCGTGCGTGACGAGCCTTTTTGCCGTTGAAAAGCTGTTTGGTCAGGACGTGGCATAAGGGCCAGTTTCAGAATCTACATTAACTCAAATGAGATACCCAACATCTTTTCTTGGTTGCAGGTTCCTCAACAAGAGTTTAGCTGGTCTCATTTGATGTTTTCTTTTGCACTTTTTACATAATAATCAAAGATTACTGAAAAATTAAAGTGATAAAAGTATTTTACATTTAAAATAACATCTTGGAGGCCAGATAAGATGTCAGCGAGGGCCACATTTGGTCCCCGGGCCTTGAGTTGACACATATGATATAAGATCTTTTGTGTAAAACCCTGGCCGGCAAGGCAGAGGACGATATGCATTCCTGTGCGGAATACCAGCTTTTAAATGTTGATTTGTTTCATTGTTTTGAATAGGTCTGTCAAGATAACAAATTTTGCTGGGCGATTAACTGTTTCAGAAATTATTGGGATAAACGATAATATTGTTTGAAATTTGACAGTAATTAGTAATTACTGTACTGTATTGTCAAAGTTAAGAAGAAATGTTGGTGAATTTGTTTTGAGTATAGTGCCTTTTTTTGACCACTGGATGGCAGTATAAGACTGTTTGAGTCGAAGGATGGATAGTAAGGGAGCGAGCAGGCTGTTGCACTTTGTAGCACTTTGAGATTTTCATTAATGAAAAGTGCGTTATAAATTGAATTCATTATTATTATTATTATTATTATTTAAGAAAAATGGGAGGGAGGCCCCTTGACATGACATGGGCTGTCTCTCGTTCCTGTTTATCGGTTCTCAAAATGGCAGATGCTCCGTGTGGTTTGAGCTCTTGAGCATGCATCAGTGTCTTTAGCATAGCATTTGGGCAGCACGGTGGCACAACTGGTAGAGCTGCTGCCTCTCAGCGAGAAGGTTGCCGGTTCAAATCCCGGTCCGGGGCCTTTCTGGGTGGAGTTTGCATGTTCTCCCCGTGCATGCGTGGGTTTCCTCCGGGTACTCCGGTTTCCTCCCACAGACCAAAAAACATGCTTGTTAGGCTGATTGGTGACTCTAAATTGACCCTAGGTGTGAGTGGATGGTTGTTTGGTGTGAGTGAGACAGGTCCCTCTTGTAAATGAGTCCCAGTGACTCAACGAGGCTAGCCTGTATAAATAAAGGTTAAATGAATGAATTTGTTACACAAAGCCTTTAATAAACATTAGGGCTTTAACAGACTACTCGAGTAATCGACACATCGATTCCTAGGACATCTATCGAGTTTTTAAATTTCACATCGAGTATTCGTAGTGACGTCATCACGTTGCAGTTACAGAACAGAAAATTAATCAACTTCCTGTTTGGAGCGTGTTGCGAACCGGTGTTACACCAAATTCTGTGACCATAGGGGGCGGTGTTGCATGGACTGTTGCAGGTGCGGGGTGGTCGACTGCCCCACTGTTTTTAGTTTCGTTTTTGACGTGCCGCACATTTCTTTCACTTTTGCAGCTTAATAATAATACCTAATAGTTTTTCCTGTGACTTATCTGCAGTTTGATAAATGGTAGTCCAGCATAATGTGCACTCCCAATGGTTGGTCTTTTTCGTTGTTGTTGTAAATATTAAATGACATTTTTTTTGCGTTTTTATTTTTATTTTTTGCATCTTATGATCCTATGACATCATCAACTACTCGAGTTCTACTCAAGCTTTATTATGTTAATGTCGAGTTAAAAAAATATGTACTCGTTCAACCCCTAATAAAAATCAGTAAACGAGTTCTCAGCTTCTTTTTGCAGAGAAAAATAACTTCTTACACGAAGGCACGAGTTTCAACCGTGAATTTTGAAGCTTCAACAAGACAGAGGTTTTATCTCGAGGTTGGCCTGTTAGCTTAGCTCTAGCTTAGCGTTTCAACTTACGGTAGCTGCTTTTAAAATGCGATTTTGGACGGTTAAAACAGATTTTAAAGAGAAAGGGAGGGGTCAGTGAAGAACACCGGAGTTGAGCTTTTTATCATCCATTGTCTTCAGAGACACGAAGAAACAATAAAGCTGATAAATGAAAATGAGGTTGATCGTTTTCATTTATCAAGTGAATAATTGATTTATTATTTATCGCGACAGGTCTACTTTTGAAGCCACCTGTCCCTGGCATGTTTGTCAAACGCTAAACGACGTTTAATCAAAGATTTAATTTTAATCAGGACCTTTAGGCTGTTTGAGACATGCTGGTCACTGTTTGCTTTGAATCCTTTAGCTGATTCTATGACAAATATAAAAAGGTAATGTTGTTTTTTTATGTCATAACAAACAGCTGAAAAATGTGATTTTAACATCAGATTTCCCAAAATGTCTTATTGTGGTTCAGTCTTGCAGTCTGGATCCCCTCCTTACATGAACGTCCACACGTTGGCTTTTTGACGTGTCCTCTTGACCTCAGACACGCAGGCAGACCGACTCTTTGCAGATAAACATATTTTAGGACACGGCAGACATTCTGCCTCCAAACAAACTACAACTGGATTCACAATGGAATGTCGTGACTTTGAACTCAAAGAGATTAACCGTAACATTGATTATTATTTAAACCTAATGACGTTTCAGGTTTTGCTGCAACGACTCCGGCCTCTACAGTAATACAATTTGACAAACAGAAAATAGGATTTTAGGACCAACAAGGTGATTCCCAAAGAGCTATTAGCTGAAAGATAGTGTGCCTTTAAAACCTTTGAGGAAAGAGAACAAAAGAGGAACTTTAAAATGTATTCTCAACAGATGGACTCTCTGAAAGTCATGTCTTTAGGACATGTAAATACTTTGTACCATCAAATCCAGACTGTGTGGTTTACCGTAATTAACAAACCAATTACCAATTAAGAAACCCTTACGAACTCTTGATTAAGACCGTTTTAAATTTTACAAGAAGTCGTAGAAATTGGAAGCAAAATGTACAGAAATAGGAGGCTAGCTCAAGCTTTTTAGCACTGAATGAAGGAAAAACAATAAAACAAAGAAATATATGAAATGGACAAGAGGAACAAAGAACTGGGAAGGAAAAAGGAAGACTTCAAGAAAAAGGATAAACAATATGATGAGATGAGTGAGAAATGGAGGGAGGGCAATTAGGAGTGTAGACCTGCCCAGGCACGTTGTAGTCGATGTGGTAAATGTGTGGCTTTGTGTGGGTCGCGTTTCCTGCAGTGGTGGACGGTCGTCAAAGCGAAGGACAGCTGAAGAGCGTCTACCTCAAACTGTCTGCACCTTTTCATTTGAACGTCCTGTCGGTCAACGGCAGGACTCTAAACTGTGAAATGTATTTATTTATTATCATAAAGTTTGAGTCAGACATGTGGAGATTAACCCATTTGTACCAATTTTCACCAACACACGTGCCCCATATGAGTAGATTAGTAGAGTAGTCGTGGACGATACAGTTTTGAGATTTAATTTTAATTCTTAGATTTATTTACTGAAATAAAATCTGATCTATTTATTTTTAATAATAATACCATACCATACCATACCATTTTATTTATAAAGCACTTTAAACAGGAACAAGTCCACACCAAAGTGCTGGACAAACAAACACGCAACAGGCAACACATACAATGAAGTACAACACGAAAAACATAAAAACATTGCAGATCATAAATCAAACGATCCAGTACAAATCAGCTGGCATTGAAAGCAATGGAGTAGTAGTGAGTTTTTAACCGGGATTTGAAAACCGAGAGGGAGGGGGCCTGTTTGATGAGCAGCGGTAACTCGTTCCAGAGTCTTGGTCCTGCTACAGAGAACGCCCTGTCACCCCTGCGCTTAAGGCGAGTTTCTGGAACTATTAAGAGTACCTGATCCTCTGACCTCAAAGCACGTGGAGGGACATATGGGTGTATCAGATCTGAGAGATAGGCGGGGGCGAGACTGTTCAGCGATTTGTAGACATACATGAGAATTTTGAATTGGATTCGAAGATGAACCGGTAGCCAGTGAAGGGAGGCCAAGACTGGTGTAATGTGCTCTCTTTTGCGTGTGCTGGTTAAAAATCGGGCAGCTGCGTTCTGAACCAGTTGCAATCGTGCAATGGTGGCTTGACTGACGCCAAACAGAAGTGAATTGCAGTAATCAAGCCTAGATGTAATGAATGCGTGAATCACTGTCTCCAGGTGCTTAATAATGGGGGAAAAAATCTCAATAACTGACGTAGAACTGTTCCTTTGTTCTGTTGTTTTGCATAAAATCTCAATTTGTTTACCAGAACTTATATTAAATCTTTTCTAATCTTATTTTATTTTATCTCATCTTATGTTGTCTTACCTTTGTCTTATCTTGTCTTACCTTTGTTGTATTACCTTTGTCTTATCTCATCTTATTATTGTGATTAAAGAAGAATCTTACTGTAATTATTGTCTGAATTAAATTGGGATTAAAGGCTGAATCGTATAATAATAATAATAAAAATCGTATCATGATTAAATTGTATAATTTCACAAAGGCTAAATTGTAATTAATAATGTGATTAATACTGAATTGTGTTGTGATTACAGAAAAATTGTATTGCAAATACAGGTAGTCCTCGACTTACGATGGCCTCGACTTACGACGTTTCACGGTTACGGACGCCCTCCCATTGAAAAGCATTGTTTCGAGTTACACGGTTTATGCGCATTTACACAAAAAGATACGGTACCGAAACTCAGCTGAGGCGGAAATTTACAGGAGGGAGGGGGGAGAGCGTACCTTTGGCCACGGGCGGAGGATTACAGCTGAAAATTACAGGAGACCTCATTGTTTACAGGCAGACCGGGGCAGAGGAGGTTAGGAGGGACTAACATGCTAACAGACCTTACTGTAGAACTCTGGACCGCGTGTGTAAAAGTACAGGAGACCTTTGTTTGGACCGGAGGTTTAAGAGGCAGAGAGGCTACAGCTGAGCAACGAGCTAACATGCTAACAGGCGGAAGAAGACTTCACCAGCTCCCAGAAGGAAATTAACTCTTTTTTTCCTTCATTATGGCTCCAAATGTATGTGTTTTTTGATAATTATGTGGGGTACTGTGTTAGGATAGACTAAGTTCTTGTTAAAATACAGTACTGTACGTATACGGTGCCGTTTGGACGTATTTTTTGACTTACGGCGATTTTCGAGTTACGACGCAGCGTAGGAACGGATCTCTGTCGTAAGTAGAGGACTACCTGTAAATGAGAATAGTATTGCAATTAAAGGTTCAGTATGTAATTTCTGGAACACGCTGGAACTTAGGAAAATTTTGAACAGAGACATGTTTCTGGTCCCTCCCCCTCAGAGCCATATATGGCTCTGTTACCCCTTGCTCTGCTGAAATTCAAATTCAAGCTCTGTTTTTATTGGCTGATTCAAATTCAAGCTCTGTTTTTATTGGCTGGTTACAAACTCTGTTTTTATTGGCTGGTTAACGGCGGGTCACTGTGGCTTTTTAGAAATGCTTTTAGAGAAGCAAGGGGACAATAGTTTTTTTCAGAGATTACTTGTCTAAAATCAGTATGTCAAGAGGTAGTGACAGAGTGAAGAAATATGTTAAAAATATATTGTTAGAAAAGTTACATACAGCTCCTTTAAATGGTGAATTATGTTGTGATTAAAGTCTAAATTGTATCACGGTAAAAGTCTAAATCTTGTTGTGATTTTAAAGATAGAATCATATTGTGATTAATTGTATAATCGTATTGTGATTAGTGGTGCAGCACGGTGGCGCAACTGGTAGGGCTGCTGCCTCTCAGCGAGCAGGTCCCTGGTTCAAATCACTGGGTAGAGTTTGCATGTTCTCTCCGTGCATGTGTGGCTTTTCTCCAGGTATTTCCGTTTCCTCCCACAGACCAAAAACATGCATGTTAGACTTATTGGTAACTCTAAATTGTCTTTAGGTGAGAGAGTGAATGGTAGTTTGTCTCGTTTGTCTCTATGCACCCAGCACACTCACTCTTTGCCCCACTCCCCTCAGGACGGAGGTTGAGGAGCATCAAATGTAGAACCACTAGACTGAGGAACAGCTTCTACCCTGAGGCTGTTAGACTCATGAATAAATAAAATAAGAATAAACACTGCAAAATATCACATCATGCTGATGCTGATCTGTTTTCTTGTTGCTGTGTTCATCTGTGACCATCTGCTCATACAGACTCATGTTCGTGCTGCTGTTTATAATGATGTTTTTCCACTATATTAGGGCTTAGTGTATTACTAGTTGATGTTTTTCTTAGTTAATTCTAGATGTTATTACTGTTTTTCTCTTGTATTTGTTGTTGGATGTAACTGGGACCCCGTGTACATAATCTCGTTTTCATCACATGTACCACATGCAGTGCAAATGACAATAAAGACTCTCTGACTCTCTGACTCTGACTCTCTGATGGACTGGAGACCTGTCCAGGGTGTACCCCGCCCCTCGCACAGCGATCGCCAGACATGGGCACCGGTGACCTCTGTGACCCAAAATGGAAGAAGTGGGTAAAAGATAATGGATAGATGGATGGATTGTATTGTGATTAATGTCTAAATCATATAATTAAAAAAGCATTGTATTATATCATTTTTTGCTGCTTGGGTATTTTCGATGACTCGTCTCCTCGGCAGTGCATTTAGTTCATTATCATATCAACCACACAATAAAAACACACAACCCTAGCTTAGAATGTTTGTTTTGCAGTATTCTCAATTCTGATGAACAATTGGCAGAAACATAAAAATGTATATAATAAAATGCTGCTAATGACTCTTTGAGTTTATTGTCTAAAATGGCAACGATCCACTTTAGCTTGGACCTTAGCTTGCCCACTGGGATAGAATTCAACTCCCCACCCCCAAACTGAGGTAATTCAAAGAACTATCTACAACAGGTAGGAAATTAACTGTTTATAAAGTATCAGCAGAACCCTGCTCTAAAAGAATTCAGCTGTCACTTTAATTTGCTTCTGGCTGTTCAGGTTTGGACCACTGGAAGGCGCTGTTTGTACCTCAACAGGATTTATTGTTTGCAATACGCAGCACCACGGGGACACAGCCAATCCTCCTGTTTTGAATTTTATTTATTTTTTGTATTTCGAGCCCCGCCTCGTCAGCGGACCAGCAGCCCCGGGTGTCCTGCGTCTTTGCCTTCGTCAGCCTGTGTGACTGTGCACACTTGTGTAAAGACGGCCTGTTAGCGTTGGTTGTGTGTCGGTGAGGTCTGCATCTGTGAAATGTGCACATGTCCCGAGCATGTGTTGTGTGTGGGCGTCTGTGTGTGTTTGCACGCTCCAGAGCCTGTGGCAGCGTGCTGCCAGAGAACCAGGG
>JBBPBX010033269.1:0-33363 GCA_038048925.1 Garcialebias charrua | reverse complement strand
GTTCTGTCCACCCGTTCAGAGGTTCTGGGTACAGGTATGTGAAGACTTGTCTAAATGTTTGAAAATTAATATCCCACTCTCTCCATCTGTTTGCTTATTGGGTATCTTTGAAGATGTTATACTAGAAAAAAATACATCCTATATGCTTTTCACTGCCTTATGCATCGCAAAGAAAACCATACTCGTAAATTGGAAAAATAAAAATAATCTTAGCATTAATCAGTATAAAAATCTTCTGTTAGATCATATTAGTCTTGAAACAGCATCTGCCGACACATTGGATCAACCTATTTGGCATTCTTTGATCGGCTCCGTTACGTAGTGAGGGTGGGGGGTCTGGGATGTGGCCTTGTGGGGCATTGGGACTGGAGGGGGGGGAGGTTGGGGTTTGGGGCGCCGGGGGGTTAGGGCTGCTTGGGCGGGGAGGACCTCGTCTTCGACCTGGGGAGGACCGGGGGGGTTCTGGGGGACATCTACTGGGGGCGGCATGCGGGCCCTCGGGTGGTCGGTGGCGGCGGTCATGGGTCGCCGGTCGGTGACCCGGCTGTGCTGGGGTGGTTTCGGGGTGGGTGCCGGGGGCTTGGGACTCTGGGGGCGCGTCGTCCCCGGGCTTGGGCCTGGTGGGGGTCGGGGGTCTTGGGCTCTGGCGGGCGGGTCGCCGGGCTATGGGCTGGCTGGCGCTCTGGTGCCCAGCTCTGGCCGGGGGCTCTCGGCTCGCTGGTGGGTTGGGGTTCATATGCTGGGGGGTGGGTGTCTGGGGGCGTGACTGGTGGCCAATGGGAGGGAGCGGGCAAACCCAGCCTGGGTGTCTAATGTGTTATGTGTTTTGAAAGTTGTTAATATGAAGGGTGGGTATAGTATTTCTTCTGGGGTGGGGATTAGGTGGATGTCCTGGATGATGGTCTTGGACATACTTGGCCAGTGTGCGGGCCCCGGTTGGGGCCTGTTCTTGGTGCTTCCTGGCTCTGTCGACGGTTGGGCGGGCGCTCTTGGCCGTGTCGTCCATGTGGGATTTTGTGTCCTCTTGGACGGCGGGCTGACTGCGGTTCGCAGGGGTCGTGGCGGCCCTGGCGGGTGTGGGCTGTTGGTTCTGCTGTTGGCGGCCCTCGGGGCCGTGTCCCTCTCTGGTCTTGGCTCAATGTCCTGGCGGTCGGAGAGGTGTTTCCTTTACCTCGCTCCTTGGGTGGACCTTGGCGAGCTGGGGGGTAAGCAGGGTCAGCGGGGGAGCTGACTCGCTGTGGGAGCACTGTTCCTGCAGTTATTTTTCTCCCCATCCCTCAACACGCACCTCCGCCCTCTTCATCTTAAATTAATACATGTAGGGAATTTGGGTCTCGGGTGTGCTGCAATGGTTTTACATCTCTGTTGTTAAGAGCACCTGGGACTCAATTTTATATACACTTTAGACATTCATTCATAAACATCTTCATAAAAGTCACATATAGGGAATGGAGTGAGCACTATGGCTATGGGTGGCGGGATGACATCAATCTCGCCCCCATGCCTATGCTCACTCAACATTATGCATCTAGACAATTAGGGCCTGGGTTAGAGTTGGAGTGGAGGGGAAACTGGTATAATGCCAGCCTTTGCTCCTTCTCTTTCCTTTTTAAATACACTTTACAACAACACTCACCAACAGTACATTTGGGGACGGGGGTGTGTGTGTCGGGGTCTTGATTTGTTAATTTCAATTTTATTTATTATGTATTTATTTATATATTATTTATTTATTTTTCTCTTACCCCCCTGGTTGCCTTGCGGACATTCTGGGGGTGGGCCGTCAGGGGTTGTGCTGGGGTGTGGGGGGGTTCGGGGCCTGTGGGTTCGCCGTGGGCGGGGCTGGCAGTGCGCTCCCTCTGGGGCTGCTTGGGCTCGGGTGTCCTGTCCTGTCCTGTCGGCAGGGCGCGGGGTGGGCCGGATCTTGGACGTCTGCTGCTCTCCACCCCAGAATGAATGGGTCTACCTCCTGGGTTTGGATGTGGGCTGCCCCATGTAGGGAGCAGGTACATGTCTTGGACCTAGGGGGTATAGAGTGTGCATCGGGATTATGAATGGAGCGTGTCGTTATTGTTTGTCTTTCTGTGACTGAGGGTGAGGATGAGGGTGGGTCTGAATGAGTGTGTCTGTGTATGAATGTTTAAGTGTCAGGCTGGGACTTGGACTGCCCCCTCTCTGATACTTCTGAGGCTACCCAGTGTCGCGCTCCTGCCACGTGGCCCCCTGGTGGGTGTTCCTCTGCCTACGGGCGTGCTTGGGGCCCTCACTATCTGGGGCTGGGCGCTTGGGCGTTTGTCAGCTCGGCCTGGTGGCTGCCTGGTGGGGCTCGGGTCCTCTGGTCCTGTCAGGTCTGGACCTGAGGGATGGGCGTCCCCGGTGCCCGAGCCTCGGTGACCGGCCCTGGGGCTACGTCGGTGCAGCGGGCTCCGGCGGGGGCCTGTGTATTGTCGCTGTTGACCCCGGGGGGTCATTGTGTGTGGTCCCTGGTGGGGTTCGTCCGGTTCTTCCACTTGGTCGGATCTGGGGAGTGGACGAGTGGCTCGTCCTGTTCGGGTGGTCCTGGGGACTCTGGGCTCGGGGTCCTTCCTGGGGTCTTGGGCTTTGATCGCCCCTTCGTCTGTCTCGGGCTTTGGGGGGACGGGTCTCTGATGCTTCACAGTCGCTACTAAATGTTCTATTGGAGGAACCTCATTCACTTATGCATGCTCACAACCACACACAAATGGATGCAGGGATGTATAGTAGATGTATGTAGATGGGTATATAAATGAATATAAATATATATGTATGTATATTGTATATATATTTGTAGGTATGGGTATGTGTATTTATAGAAATATTTGCAAGGTCATGAATATTATCAGTCTTTATGCTTGTATGTTTCGTTGTTGTGTTCTGTCATGTGCTTTGCAGGATTGTGGACGGAGGTTTGGTGTGTTTGCCTTGTGCTCTTTCTGTGGACAATTGTTGTTTTGTTGTTTTGTTTTGTTTTGTTGTCTCACTTTCTCTTTTCTTTCTTTCTCTCTATTAAAAAAAAAAAAAAAATAAAAAAATAAAAAAAAAAAATACATATTGGAGTGAGAGGATGGCTATAAGGTGTGAAGGGAGGCCATCTATAAATGGAAAAAAAAAAAAAAAAAAAAAAAAAAAAGCTGGACTCATCATTGTTTGTTTATGTGTAAAGATTTCTGATATGAAATTTTAAACACAACCCGTTAACTGCTTCCAGTCAAATGGCGAATACACTACTCTGTAGGGTTCATGTATATAAGATCTGACTGTGATGAAGTCAGTGTGCCTCACCAGCCATGAACCTCACCGCACGTCACTGCTGCACACAGAACAAAAACACTGATTAGGCCAGCTCATGTTTTAATCACAGATAAGGTTTTGACATTACGTTATTGTTTGTTTTGACACTGCCACGTTTTCCATGTGCTATCTGAAACTGTCTTCCTGTTACTCATCATTGTCCAACCTTTGAGAGAATAAAAACCCAGCATACACTTTCCAATTCGGATTTGATCTCAAACAGTTTTGAAACATGTTTCAAAGTGTCTTGAGGTGATCTCCCATTTTCAAAGTCTGCTGCTCTGAAAATTGATTCTTGTCTCTCTTCTTGTGTGGTTCTTGTTTAAGTTGAAGGTGTTTAAAAATCCTCCATCAGTATATATTTAAAATGTTTATTTCTTTTAATGTTGATGGTTATAACTGATAACTAATGAAAACCCTAAATTCAGTATCTCAGAAAATTGGGATATTACTTAGACCACTGGGGAAAAAAATAGGATTTTTAGAAATGTTGGCCAACTAAAAAGTATGAACATGAAAAGTATGAGCATGTACAGCATCAATACTTAGTTAAGATTCCTTTTGTCTGGATTACTGCAGTAATGCGTCGTGGCATGGAGTCGATCAGTCTGTGCCATTGCTCATATGAGCCCAGGTTATTCTTGCAGATTAAATTTTCCAACAGGACTTGGCACCTGCACATAGTGCCAAAGCTACAAGTACTTGGTTTAAGGACCATGGTATCCCTGTTCTTAACTGACTAGCAAACTCGCCTGACCGTAACTCCACAGAAAATCTATGGAGTATTGTGAAGAAGATGCGATACATCAGACCCAACAATTCAGAAGAGCTGAAAGCCACTATCAGAGCAACCTGGGCTCTCATAACACCTGAAAAGTGACACAGACTGATGGACTCCATGCCACGCCACATTGCTGCAGTAATCCAGGCAAAAAGAGCAACAACTAAGTATTGATGCTGTAAATGCTCATACTTTTCATGTTCATAATTTTAAGTTGGTCAACATTTCTAAATATGCTGGTGATGTTAGACCTCTCAGCAGCTTTTGACACCGTCGACCATCAGGTACTAATCAACCGCTTGTCTCAGCAGGTTGGCCTCCAGGGAGCTGTGCTTGAGTGGTTCAAATCTTACCTGTCTGGGAGAACTTTTTCTGTCATGATAGGCGATCTGTCCTCCTCTTCATCAACCCCTCTGACCTCTGGCGTACCACAGGGATCTATTCTAGGGCCAGTCCTCTTCTCTCTTTACATGCTGCCATTAGGATCAATCATCACACGTCATAACCTGTCTTTTCACATGTATGCAGACGATTTACAAATCTATCTGCCAGTCACTCCCAACCCCTCACTCAGTTCAAACACTCTTGTCAACTGCTTAAATGACATTAAGCACTGGCTCTCTCAAAACTTCCTCCACCTAAACACAGATAAAACTGAATGCATTTTATTTGGTGCACCTGGTGACACCAGCAACATCCTTCCCAGTCCCAGTGTTGGTTTTCCCCTCCCCCACTTCAACCCGGTGGTCAGAAATCTTGGAGTGCAGCTTGACTCCAACTTAAAGTTTGATAAACAGATCAGTTCTGTTGTCAAGACCAGCTTTTTCCAGCTCCGTCTGCTCTCCAAAGTCAAGTCATTTCTCAGCCGTGGTGATCTGGAGAAGGCCATCCATGCCTTTGTGACCTCCAGACTTGATTATTGTAATGCTTTGTATGTTGGTATTAATCAATCCTCCATCTCCCGTTTACAGCTTGTACAGAACTCTGCCGCGCGCTTTTTGACCAACACACGAAAATATGAACACATCACTCCTGTCCTGTCCTCTCTACACTGGCTCCCGGTTCAGTTCAGGATACAGTTCAAGCTGCTGCTGTTTGTTTTCAAAGCTCTGAATGGACTTGCACCTCTGTACATCTCAGAACTTTTGAAAGTCCATCAGCCCGGCAGAGCTTTACGATCTGCCAGTCAACACCTGCTGGAGGTGCCTCGCTCAAGGTACAAACAATGGGGAGACCGGTCATTTTCTGTTGCCGGCCCAAAAGCCTGGAACAGTCTCCCCCTTGAGCTGCGTGCCACCTCTGATCTGACTCTGTTCAAAACCAGACTGAAGACCCACTTGTTCAAAAAAGCTTTCAGTGTGTAACTTTTATTACTTTTGGTATTTTAATACGTAGCATTTTTTATTTCCATTGCCTTTTTATTTCCACTTGTTCAAATAAGCTTCCAGTGTGTAACTTTTATTACTTTTGGTATTTTAATATGTAGAATTTTTTATTTCCATTGCCTTTTTATTTCCACTTGTTCAAAAAAGCTTTCAGTGTGTAACTTTTATTACTTGTGTTATTTTAGTATGTAGCATTTTTTATTTCCATTGCCTTCTTTTATTGCTGTTGTTTCTTATTCTATTTTCATTGATTTATTGTTCCAGTTTATTCATCTTTTTATCCTGTTAAGCACCTTGGTCAATGCAAGGCATTGTAGGAAGGTGCTATACAAATAAAGTTTATTATTATTATTATTATTATTATTATTATTATTATTAACTTTTATTTAAGCAGGCAAATCCCATAGAGATCACAGATCTCTTTTTCAAGGGAGGCCTGGACCTGAAGGCAGAACATGCATGTTTTGGATCTGTGGGAGGAAACCAGAGTACTCGGATAAAACCCACGCAAGCACGAGAAGAACATGCAAACTCCACACAGAAACACTCCAGGTCCAACCGGGGATTGAACCCAGGACCTTCTTGATTGAGACAATAGTGCTAACCACTCGTCGTCACGCAAGCACGAGAAGAACATGCAAACTCCACACAGAAACACTCCAGGTCCAACCGGGGATTGAACCCAGGACCTTCTTGATTGAGACAATAGTGCTAACCACTGAGACGTCGTGCTGCCAAATTTGAACACATCAGTTAAAAAAATTGCTGCAAAACGCATTCGAGTTGCCAAACATTTTCATATCTATGAGGTGCCATTAGCAAAGTTACAAAAATCAACAGCAATATTTTAGTTCAGAGAAAACATTTTTTTTCCAGTCATATTTTAACCATGTTATTAATACACGTTGTTCTAAATTAAATATTTAATTTGATAGCTAAATATCTACCGTATTTTCCGGATTATAGGTCGCAGCTTTTTATGGTTTTTTCAGGGCCTGCGACCTATATACCAGTGCGACCTATTTGTGGATTTTTTTCCACCAGGGGGCAGTACAGGCTGCAGTACCACTTTTGGCCGCTAGGGGGCAGTACAGGCTGCAGTACCACTTTCGGCCGCTAGGGGGCAGTACAGGCTGCAGTACCACTTTCGGCCGCTAGGGGCAGTACAGGCTGCAGTACCACTTTCGGCCGCTAGGGGGCAGTACAGTTTGCAGTACCAGTTTCGGCCGCTATGGGCGCTAAAGAGACCTGTAGTCTGTTTACCGGTACTGTACCTGCAGACGTGCCGGGGGGCGTTATCTGTATGTGTATTGAGAATAAAAGCCCATCACCCCGGCGCCATCTCTGTGGGGAGTAGGACAGATGCAGCAACAGCGAACAACACGAGAACAACGAGACAACAGCAGCCATGCCTCCAAAAAGAAAGTCATACACGGCCGATTTTAAATTGGACGTGGTGAAATTCGCCGTGGTTCACGGGAACCGAGCCGCTGACCGCCAGTACGGGGTCAGTGAGAAGGTGATCCGGGGCTGGAGGAAGTCCGAGGCGGTGATCCAGGCCATGAAGAGGACCAAGCGGGCGAACAGGGGCAGGCGAGCCAGGTGGCCACAACTTGAGGACCGAGTGAGGGCTTGGGTTCTCTCGGAGCGCGCGTGTGGGAGAGGGGTCTCCACCGTCCAGCTGCGCCTCCATGCCATCTCTGTATCCAAGGACCTGGGCATCGCGGAGTTCCAAGGTGGTCCGAGCTGGTGCTTCAGGTTCATGAAGCGCAACGACCTCTCCATCAGGGCCCGAACTACCATGTCACAGAAGCTGCCAGCTGACTACCAGGACAAGCTGGACACCTTCCGTGCCTTCGTGAGCCGACAGGTAAGCTAACATGTTTTGTGTGTTACACGTACCTGTATCTTGCTAAATTTTAATAGATTAATTTGATAAAAAATCGCGCGATCACAGCGAGTTTATTGTCAGTGCGCGCGTTTCTTTGTTTAATGTACGAAGATGTCTCCTTCGTGTGTCGCATGGTACCTGTACCGCTAGCTAAGCTAAGCTAACATGTTTTTTTTTTGTGTGTGTTAAATGTACGGTACCTGTATCTTGCTAAATTTTAATAGATTAATTTAATATAAAATCGCGCGATCACAGCGAGTTTGTTGTCAGTGCGCGCGCGTTACTTTGTTTAGTAATGTACCGTACGAAGATGGCTGCCTTCGTGTGTCGCATGGTACCGCTAGCTAAACTACCAGTAACATGCTTCTTGCTAAATTTTAATATATTAATTTAATATAAAATCACGCGCTCATAGCGAGTTTGTGTTGAGTGGGTGCGTGCTTAATTCTTTGTTTACTTTTTTGTGTGTGTTTAAAGATGCAGTATGTAACATTTATTATAAACATATTCCTTCACTCTGTCACCATCTCCTGACAGACTGATGCTTTGCCTGTTGAATTTTTTCTAAGCAGACTGAACCTTTAACGCACTTCTTGCTAAATTTTAATATATTAATTTAATAATAATAGGTAATAATAATGAATTTTTTTTTTATAACGCACGTTTTATTAACAAAAATCTCAAAGTGCTACAAAGTGCAGCTAAAATTACCGGTAAAGGTCAAAAACAAGTGATAAAATCAAGTACCGGTAAGATCAGTGATAAAACAACCAAAAACCATAATAAAATCAATAAAAACAATGATAACATCAACTAAGATCTGAGTTAAAATCATGTGTATCGGTAGGCAGAGTATGGTACGCTCGCTTAAAAATAAAGGTCTTTAAGCCTTGTTTAAAGTCAACCAGTGACTGTGGAGCACTGGTTTAATAAAAATGTGGACATGTGATGTGGACATGTGATGTGATGTTGACAAACAAAGAAACATTTTATGTTGCAGGTCACTTGGTGCGCTCACAGCAGGTCTGTGAGTGCATGTTCGATTCTTTTAGCCCAACACTAATATCTGCCTTTTGTCTTTCTCACACCAGGTCCAGACTCATCAGATCACTGGCGGCCATATTGTTAATATGGACGAAGTACCGCTTACGTTTGACATTCCGCTTGGACGCAGTGTCTCCCAGAAAGGGGAGAAAAGCATCAACATCCTCACCACAGGCCATGAGAAGTCCCACTTCACAGTGGTTCTGGCCTGTGGTGCTGACGGCACCAAACTTCCCCCCATGGTCATCTTTAAGAGGAAGACCATTCCTAAGGAGGACTTCAGCTCCAGGGTGGTGGTGGCTGTGAACCCGAAGGGATGGATGGACGAAGCGATGATGCTCCACTGGCTGACCAAGTGCTTCGTCCATCGTCCTGACGGGTTCTTCAGGACCAAGAAGGCTCTCCTGGTGATGGACAGCATGCGTGCCCACATCACGGACGCCATGAAGGCCAAGGTGAAGACCCTCAACACTGTGCCCACAATCATCCCAGGGGGGCTGACGAAACTCTTGCAACCACTCGACATCTCGGTGAACAGGAGTTTCAAGGCCTCCCTGAGGAAGTTGTGGGAGGAGTGGATGGTGAGTGGTGAGCACTCCTTTACAGCAACAGGGAGGATGCGGCACGCCACCTTTGCTCAGGCAGTGGAGTGGGTGGACAAGGCCTGGGCTTCTGTGACCACCCGCACCATCAAGTCTGGGTTTAGAAAGGCGGGAATCCAGCCTGCTGGTGCTGAGGCAGAGGACAGCAGTGAGGAGGAGGAGGAGGAGGAGGAGGAACCTCTCACCACTGGCAGGCTGGATCCAACACTGGCAGAGCTTTTCCAAAGCGACACAGAGGATGAGGAGTTTTTGGGCTTTGAATGAGTTGGTATCGTACTGTAAATAATTTGTAAATAAACACCACAAAAACATACCGGGTATCTGTTTCAGTCATCTTTATGTGCAGGTGTACAGGTACCGTAGTACCGGTAATTTCAAAGCTGCTTTATTTAAAGTTTGTGGGTGTACCGGTAAATGTCAAAATGCATTTCACTCAGCTGCACCTCCAGATGAAGCATCTTTCAGTTGCACCTCCAGATGAAGCATCTTTCAGCTGCACCTCCAGATGAAGCATCTTTCAGTTGCACCTCCAGATGAAGCATCTTTCAGTTGCACCTCCAGATGAAGCATCTTTCAGCTGCACCTCCAGATGAAGCATCTTTCAGCTGCACCTCCAGATGAAGCATCTTTCAGCTGCACCTCCAGATGAAGCATCTTTCAGTTGCACCTCCAGATGAAGCATCTTTCAGCTGCACCTCCAGATGAAGCATCTTTCAGCTGCACCTCCAGATGAAGCATCTTTCAGTTGCACCTCCAGATGAAGCATCTTTCAGCTGCACCTCCAGATGAAGCATCTTTCAGCTGCACCTCCAGATGAAGCATCTTTCAGTTGCACCTCCAGATGAAGCATCTTTCAGCTGCACCTCCAGATGAAGCATCTTTCAGTTGCACCTCCAGATGAAGCATCTTTCAGCTGCACCTCCAGATGAAGCATCTTTCAGCTGCACCTCCAGATGAAGCATCTTTCAGCTGCACCTCCAGATGAAGCATCTTTCAGCTGCACCTCCAGATGAAGCATCTTTCAGCTGCACCTCCAGATGAAGCATCTTTCAGCTGCACCTCCAGATGAAGCATCTTTCAGTTGCACCTCCAGATGAAGCATCTTTCAGCTGCACCTCCAGATGAAGCATCTTTCAGCTGCACCTCCAGATGAAGCATCTTTCAGCTGCACCTCCAGATGAAGCATCTTTCAGTTGCACCTCCAGATGAAGCATCTTTCAGCTGCACCTCCAGATGAAGCATCTTTCAGCTGCACCTCCAGATGAAGCATCTTTCAGCTGCACCTCCAGATGCTCCTTCTTCCAGCTCTCCTGCACTGGTTTCCACAGCAACTGCAACTCTGAGCAGATCATCTTCAGCTGCAACTGATTTGTACCGTAATGGTACATACCACGTTTGTGGTATTTACATTCTGAAATAAGCTGATTTGTAATCATTTATAAACAAAAATTAAACTGAGACACAGTCTTATAAAAAAGGCAGCCAACAAATATTTTTTTAGGCGTTTCTGTAGTGTAATTTTAATGATGTTGGTGGTATTTACATTCTGAAATAAGCTGATTTGTAATCATTTATAAACAAAAATTAAACTGAGACACAGTCTTATAAAAAAGGCAGCCAACAAATATTTTTTTAAGCGTTTCTGTAGTGTAATTTTAATGATGTTGGTGGTATTTACATTCTGAAATAAGCTGATTGTTTATACTGTACTGTACCGGCAATCATTTACCGGTATTAACAAAAATTAAACTGAGACACAGTCTTAAAAAAGTCAGCTAACAAATATATATTTGAGCTGTTTAGCCTGCTAAAATACAAACACCGTACCAATTCATGCAGGTCTGTTCTCTGCATTTCCGGCGCTGCGCGTGCTCGTTTTGTTTTCATCAGACAGAACCGGTAGCTGGCGAAACTAATTTTTAAATCCAGCTCATTTCACAATTACGTTCAGTCTTATGAAACAGTCAGCTAACAAATATATATTTGAGCTGTTTAGCCTGCTAAAATACAAACACCGTACCAATTCATGCAGGTCTGTTCGCTGCATTTCCGGCGCTGCGCGTGCTCGTTTTGTTTTCATCAGACAGAACCGGTAGCTGGCGAAACTAATTTTTAAATCCAGCTCATTTCACAATTACGTTCATTTATTAAAGAAAAGTTCAGCTCAGACACCTATTTGCTATAATTTTTATCGAACAAATAATTGTTTTTAAGTGTTAATCTTCTTAAAAGCCTTGCTGTGCGCTCCTGTGGCAGACATTAGCAGCAGAGCTAAAAGCTCGGTCCACATTTCCTGGTTGACTCAGCAGTGACGCGGCGCGTCAGCGGTGGATGACGCGTTACGTCGGCGGTGACGTAGGTGCGACCTATATTCCGGTGCGACCTTTTTATGGATTTTTTCCAATTTTTTGGCAATAACTGGACACTGCGACCTATATTCCGGTGCGACCTATAATCCGGAAAATACGGTAGTTTACAAAACTAAATACTGAACTTGCAAGTAAAATATTTAGTTCAGATGGTTAGTGGGTGGGTGAGCGTGTGTTGATACATACCTATCAAGAAATTTGTAGACAAAGTCCTTGGTGTGCTTCCTCCAATTCTGGAAATCTGCAGAACCTGTTGAAATAAATCCATGATACAGTTCACTGACACTTCCAAGTGTTTGGTTGTACAGTACTGCGTTATGCTCGGCTTTCCTCCAGACTTGTAAAACCTACCAGGGTAGCAAATTTGGAGTTCACGAGGTGCTCCTCTCTCACAAAATCCTCCATGGTCTCTATCCTCTTTGGCACAGCTGAAAGGGTGGGATGTAGGGCTAGGCGATCGCCGAGGTCAAAGAAGTTGAATATGCTGAAACACTGGGGGGGGAAATAAAACAAAAACACACATGTCTTGATTACAATGTTATCTCTCCAACAGCAAGGTGGCTGGTTGATCTTTTTTTTTCCAAGTGTCTCACTTGTGATTTTATAATGTTATGATTTTATTTTTCCTCCTGTGAAGCACTTTGTGACTCTCATGTCTGGGAAATGTGCTAAATAAATAAAAATTACTTACTTACTTACTTACTTACTTACTTACTGCAATACTTACCATCCTGAGGCAATGGGAATGCCCATCTTCCAATTTCTGATCTGGAAGTGGCATCGGTTTTCCATGAAAAAAAAAAAAAAAATTTTAGCAAGGCCTGATAAAATAAACAATGGTTTAAAGTGTAATGTATACCGGTACTCACTGGGCGTTGACAGGTCCTTGGGTTGAGGCGCTGCACTTGCTGAGGACAAAAACAAAAGATTATTCAGCGATGCAAAATAATTAAGATGAAGCAAAAAGGTGCATTAGCTGTGACGTCCTCTAGGACCAACGCTCCACAAATTATATATATATATATGTATATATATATATGTATATATATATATATATATATATATATATATATATATATATATATATATATATATATATATATATATATATATATATATATATATATATATATATCGTGTCTTGAAAGTGCACGCTTTGTTTCTCGGGGGAGGATGGGGTCACAAAACATACCTAGGACACCAAATTCCAAGTCCAGATTAACACCACACACCTGACAGAAAGAAAAAAAAAACACAGTTGTTTATAAACACAACTGGAGCGACATGTTCACAGAGATATTAGTCAGAATGTAGTTTAGACTTATCTCATTTTGCCTAGTCAAAGTAAAATTAGAGATAGAAGGAGACTTTTTTATTTCACATTTACTCATTCATTTGCAACTGAAAAGCTTTGGTCTGAATTCAGGTCATCTGGACAGTTTTTTCTATTTTTTAATGCTGAAACGTTTCACCTTCCAGCCGGCTTCATCAGTCTAAGAAAAACAAGCAGGTTGAATGAATGAATAATGGGGACGCATGCAGGCCTCGCAAGGCTGCTGCAGGCCTCGATAGTCTCAAAGCAAAACAAAGAAACAAAAACAAACAAAAAACTCGTAGCATACGGCTTACTTGCATAGAATAACTTATTTTCTAAACTGTACTGTTCGATTTTCCTTTACATCGCCTGCCGCAGACGTAGACACAAGTTAGCTTACGTTAGCTCGTTAGCTACGGTACATCGTTATACATGTACGTGAAACCACAGAATTCAAGAGAACAAAGCTACGAAACAGAACCAATTACCTTCAACTTCTGAATGGATTGCAGCAAGTTTAGGACAGGAGTTCCGTGACAAATGAACTGAACACAGTTTAGCTCCGTGATCACCGCAGCACAGACAGAATATACTGTAAACAACAACGGTTGAGATTCAAGCCAGCGCGGTTCAACAAGAGAGGTGTTGACTGGTTGGAACAGATCACGTGATACCTCCGCCAATCCAATCATAACGCTCGAGTTCCGAAGTTCTTCTTCTTGTTTTTTAATGGAAGAAAGCAAAAAACACAAGTACTGCCACCTACTGAAATGAATGTGTGACCTCGACGTCGTGGAATAAATGAGGTTTCTTGTAAATGAGTCGATCGAGTCTAAAGGCTGAGTTATAGTCGCGCTTTGGTCCGCAAGCTGGAGCGCGCGCCCAGAGCGCGGCACGCGACACTGCGTTCATAGTTTCGTCGCTGTGTTTATAGTTGACGCACGGCGGGGCATGGTAAAGTGCTGTTTTTTTATGGACCAGCAGGTGGCAGTACCCTCTAAAACCTGGGCATATGTAGCAAGAAAGGGTTTAGAAGAAGAAATCTACCGTTGAATCTACCGTTGAAGAAGAAGAAGAAGACGTCACAAAACAAACAAAATGGCTTTCCGCTCGCTTGCTGAACTGTCTTTATTAGAGGAGCAAATTATAATAGAGCAACAGTTATTGTGTCTTGCGGTTTTAATGAGACGAAGAAGACGCAGAAGGAGATGGTATGTTTGGCCATTACACTGTCAGAGACGTACTGGTGGGGAATATACCATACTGGTGAAGCAGATGAGGAGTTATAATGACGACCAAATGCACTTCAGTTACTTCCGCATGTCTGCACACCGATTTGATGACCTGCTACATCGTATTTCGCCATTCATACGACGTGGAAGGACCCACAGCAGTCCTGTGACATTACCCGAGCGTTTGGCAGTGACTTTAAGAATCCTGGCTTCAGGTAGCAGCCAGAAAAGTGTAGCAGCCAGCTACAAACTTGGTGCAACTACGGTTTCCATGATAGTGTCTGAGGTTTGCCAAGCTATCTGGAAGGCCCTGAAGTCAGACTTTGTGTCGATGCCAAAATGTCAGGAGTGGGCAGAAATAGCACGTGAGTTTTGGAGAGTCTGGAATTTCCCGAACTGTTTAGGCTGTGTGGATGGAAAACACGTGCAGATGAAAGCACCGCCAAATGCAGGGAGTGACTACTTCAATTACAAAGGAACTCACTCTATTGTGCTGATGGCGGTGTGTGATGCCAAATACCGCTTCACCATGGTGGATATAGGCTCATATGGCCGTGAAAGTGATGGTGGCATCTTCCAGAACTGTGAATTTGGTTCACGGCTTCTTCGTGGGACCCTGGACTTGCCCAGACCTGACGACCTGCCTGGCACCAACATCAAAGTCCCTCACGTGTTCCTCGGAGATGCAGCCTTCCCATTACATGTGAACATGATGCGCCCTTATCCAGGTATGTTGTATTTGTGTAATGTATCAGTTATACTGTATAGCTTGCTACTAGGAGTAACCACACATATTGATCTAAACACAATTGTTCATCTTGCAGGTACCAACCTTGATGATGGGCGCAAAATCTACAACTACCGGCACTCCAGAGCGCGGCGTATCATCGAAAATACGTTTGGCATCATGGCAGCACGCTGGCGGATCTTGTGTCGCCCCATAGAGTTCCGCCCTGATAAGACTGTGGACGTGGTAAAGGCGTGTGTGGCTCTGCACAACTTTTTAGCTCACACCGATTCAACCACCTCAGCAGTATCCAGGTACATCCCCCCCAGTTTTGTTGATGGGGCTACAGCATCCGGGGACCTCGTGCCAGGTGAATGGAGAAGACAGGTGCAGGGGGACAGCAATCTTTTGGCGCCAGGACGACTCTCAGCTGCACGTGCATCAAGGGCAGCAATTGGTGTCCGAAATGACCTGAAGGGTTTCTTTCAGACACCGCAGGGTCTGGTACCCTGGCAGGACGCGGTGGTACGGAGAGGATGCTTACAGTGAAAGTAACTCTGTGAAAGCATCACCAGAGGACATCAGCGGTTTAATTTGCTGGTGCAAAATGATCTCCATTTCCTTTATTGATAAAACTTTACCAGTCTGTTGACTTTATTTTTTTTTTTAAGTTGTTGATGAAAGAGAAAAAAATGAACTCCATTGTCTTTATTAATGTGATTTTACCAGTCTGTTGACTTTATTTTGTTTGTAAGTTTTTGATGAAAGAGGATAAAATGACATAATTTCTATTTTATTCTTTCATTTTATTTGGGATGTGTTTTATTTGCTAACTAAGTGTGGAGCTATCAAAGACATTCCCATAGCTGGCTCCTCTTTTGGCCTTCTACCTTCATTTTTTAATTAAATTTTTGAATGTTAATGATGTTAAATAAAATGAAACTACACTGAAATAGCCACTTCAGCTTTCCATCCATTTTGTTTGCATGTTGTTGTATTTACAAAGCCACTAACAGTTGCATTACCAGTATATAAAATTTGGTGTGAGACTTTTTTATAATTGTAAGAACATTAGATGTTATAATTATTTGGAAACCTGAAATGGCATTGTAAATATAACTCCCATGTTGCATTAAATTGAAGCGTTGCTACCTGACACGAAAAATCTCAATGTGTAGTATCTCTTGGGCTTTCCACTTTAGAATGAAAAAACTGATTACTCAATTAAATTACGACCACAATGTGACCTAATCCTATTTTAATAATAAGGGGTCCCATGTAATGTTGAAAGATGGAGAATACGAAATGTCTCAAACGATTTTATTTGTAGTTTAGCAAAAAATAAAAAGATATTGCACACACACACACATTTTCTCTTAAAACAAGAAAGCTACTTTGCAGCGGGGAAGTCACGCTCTGCATCAAACAGTAGCTGGTGAATTTTAAATTTGATGAGGGCCTTGTGAGTGGCATCAACTCGTGTCAGAATGCCTGCAACCATGCCTCCAAACAGTTCGTCTTCACTTTCATGCCGCTTTATGTTGTACTCATTTATTTTGTCCTTCTCCTGATTGACCCAATCCCTCTCTGCCTTCAACCGCTCCCACTCCTGATCAAGCCTCACTTTCTCTCTGTTGATCTGATCCCACTGCCCATTGTGCGCTTTCTCTACGTCGCCCCTTTCCTGCAGTACATTTTCCCTATCCTGAGAAAGCTTCTCAATCAGATGCGCAACAGGGTCAGCTACCCTGCGTTTATTTGGAAGCACAATGGTGTGGGAAGCCTGAGGAAAATCAATACATGACCTGATGCTAGGGCTGACGCTTCTGCTATTGCTGCTTGACCCTGGCAAGGATCGAGATGGGACGCGTATGGGCACCGTTGGACAGGGAGGAATTGGCGTGGAGGACCTGCGCAGAGGAAAACACCCCACGTTTGGCGTACTGCCTGTTTGATGTTCGGTAGGCGTGAGGTTGTGATAGATGATGGGTGTGATTGACTCATGGTCGATGGTGGTGAGAGTCTGTTCCATGGGGGTGACGGTCTGGTCGAATGGGGTGAGGGTCTGGTCGAATGGGGTGACGGTCTGGTCGAATGGGGTGACGGTCTGGTCGAGGCACCATGTATCGTCCTGTGATTGGCTCTGTGGTGTTTCTTCAGGCTAAAAAACAGACATTGACATCCATCAGTACAAAAAGAAACAGTCTTAATATTGTATCATGCATCTTAATAATAATAATAACTAACAGTTTTGGTTTTCTTGTGGTTTATTTGCAGTATGATAAATGGTAGGAGCAGAATATACGCTCTCAATGTTTGGTGGTTGGTCTTTTTTTTGTAAATAATAAATGACGTATTATTTTTTTGTTTTTTAAATTTATTTACACACACCCTGCCCATACAAAGGGTAAACAACACGGCTACACAGCAGGGCCTGCTGTATGCTATGCTAGCTGTAATAAAGCAGTACAAACGTTTTTTTTTTTTTACCTCTTTTTCCATGTTGGTGTCCGTTTCTCGGTGTTTTATAAACCTGGACAGCCAACTCAGCTCCACAACGATGATTGGCACAGGTTTGTTTGTGCCAGCATCGCCACTTTTGGTCACCCTCTTCTTTGCCTTCACAAAGCGATCCTGCATGTTTTTCCAAGCTTTTCTACAGACTGATTCATCCTTCTGCATCGCTTCAGCAATGTCCTTCCATGAATTTTGTGCCATTTGCACATCTTTGTGTTCTCTCATGGAAGGATCATACAAATGGCGATACTGCCGGATGTGTTCAGCCAGAGCAGCTTCGAAAGTATCCATCTCTTGTTTTGAGCCCAGTCCACGGCGTCAACGGCAAAAGCCAACGGCAAAACAACGGCGCGCGGCGCGCGCACTAGGCTTGCGGAGTTTCAAAAATTCGGAGGTGTGCGACACGCGCCAAGACGGCGCGCGGGGCCAACGCGCAGGGGGCGGGGACTGCGATATCGCGTCACTTCTGGCGCGCGCCCCTCGCGCGCGGCGCGACGCGTCAAGTATCAATCAAGCTTTAGGCTGAGTTAGACTTTCGCTTTGGTCCGCAGGTTGGAGCGCGCGCGCCGCGCGTGCACTGTGCCGCGCGGCGAAATGCGTTTATAGTGTCGCCTCGGTGTTTATAGTTGTCCCACGGCGGCGCATGGCAAAGTGCTGTTCTTTTACGGACCAGCAGGAGGCAGTACCCTCTAAAACCTGTGCATATGTTGCAAGAAAGGTGTAGAAGAAGAACTGTTTGACGTCACACAACAAAAACAAATAGCTTTCTGCTCGCGTGCTGAACTGTTGTCTTTATTTGCGGTTTTAATGCATGGAGTCAGCGGAGGAGAAAGCGATCACGTGACTTTTGGCGAAAAAACAAAAGAAAAGTCCGACTCCAGATCAGGAATGAAGGATAATTTAATACATTTTGTGTCACAAAACATTCCTCCATGCGTCGCGACTCCGTCTCCACGACCACAGCGGCGCAAACAGCTGCAGGCTCCGGCGTGAAGAGGGTGAAGGCTGTCGGTCAATCAAATCGTAGCGCCCACCGCGCGCGCGCAGGGCTTGCGGAGTTTCAAAAATTCAGAGGTGCACGGCACGCGCTAATCCCCTGCGCGGGGCCAACGTGCAGGCGGCGGGGACTGTGAAATTGCGTCACTTTTGGAGCGCGCACCCTCGCGCGCTGCGCGTCGCGTCAAGTATAAATTAGGCTTAACCTGCCTAAATAAAGGTTGAATGAATGAACAACAACAACAATAATAATAATTATATTCTTCAAATAAATAATATACAGTATATATAATTTGTAAAAAAATAAAAAAGAATTGAGGAAATGCATTAAAATGTTATTAAAAAACAACATTCTTAAAAAATCAATTGTCTAACTGCACTTTTATAGTCCTAAAAGTTTAACTCTGTGAAGCGGGTCCAGATCACCTCCAAAACTGACATTCATACGACGTACAAATGCGGTCATGGTTAGACGTCAAAAATAGACCTTGTTTGCACGTCGGGGCGACGTCTAGAATTGGTCTTCGACCAATGGGCTCGATATAGACGTCACCTCGACGTCCCCTGGACGTCTACTGTTTAGTGGGAAAACGAGATTATGTACACGGGGTCCCAGTTACATCCAACAACAAATGCAAGAGAAAAATAGTAATAACATCTAGAATTAACTAAGGCCCTGTTTACACGGACACTGTGTGGGGGAAACGCAACTTTTGGGTATGTTAATTAGGTTGAAAGTTTTGCGTTGACATGGGCGAATTCTGTGGATACGACTCTCCCCCCACCCCCCGTACTCATGAATTTACTGTAGTTACCATGCTGGGCCATTAGATGGCGCTGTGATTTTTGGAACCTTCACCACTGCGCATGTGTGCAGCCTGGGGTAAACAGAGCACACGAGGCAGCCTGTTTTCCTCTCTGGCTAAAAGTTCAGCTACTACAAGTTGTTGTCAACAAGTTAACAACAAGGTAAAGCTGGAATTTGGATAAGAGTCAAACACCAAGTAGGGGCCGCTTCATCTGCACACCAGTTGCTGACTGGACCGGAACCGAGTCAACATGTCTGACTTTACTCCGTGAGAATCAGCTGATTTACAGCAGCGCTACAAGGTAAACCATGTTCTTAATAATGTTTCCTTGTGTTTAGTTCGATCACAGAACAACCAACTGAGGTTTTATTTTTATTTTTTTCCTGCGAGGTCTAAGCTGTTCCACGAAGCGGACCGGCGGTTCGGATGTGGGTCCAGTTTCCACCAGGATGAACAACAGAGTCCAGTTCATTAAAGTTCGGTTAACGTGTTTTTAAAAGTGTTCAATTTAATTCTCAGTGTTTGTGACATGAGTTTGTGGTGTTGAATAAACAAATAAATAAAAAATCAACCTGGTGTCTTCATTTTCAGCAGCATGTTAGGCATGACGTAACGAGTCCAGATAGCTTCATTTAGCTCAGATAAATTTAAATATCTCCCACGCTAACATAAATACTGTTTATTATTGTTAAACTGTTAATACAGGTAGTCCCCGACTTACGAGCGCTCTTACTTACGAGGTTCCGGACTTACGAGCTGGCGAATTTTTGGAAAAAACGTAAAAAATACCGAGTTTTTCTGTGTTTTTTCACCACAGTTCGTTAGCTAAACATGTGGACACACGTTTCCGATCGTTTTTATGCACTAGTAAGCAGTTTTTCGATGAAAAACGAGTGTTTGTAGTCGCGCTAGCAAAACCGTTCCAACTTACGAGCGAAATTCCGGACTTACGAGAACATGTGCTTCGTGTTCCAACTTACGAATTTTCATCTTACGAGCACCTCGCTGTAACGGAACTCGCTCGTAAGTCGGGGACTACCTGTATATAGCACATTTAGTATGTTATAGTGCAGCGTGACACGTGAAATGTCTGACTGCCTCGTTAACAGCGACAACTGGATCCAGGCAGCTGGCTCTCTTCCAACACAGATGCAGGTAAGGTGTAGAATAATTAAATATGAGAATCAAAATATATTCCATCAGCTATAGTTCAGAAAGTGGTGCGTGTGTCCACTGTCCAGTCCACCGCCATTGTTAAAATGCCGGCTGTCTGCGCGTGCGTGCTGCGTGCATGTGTTCAAATAAAAGCTCCACGGGAGATGTTTACATTATCAACGGGGGGTCTGTGAAAAAGTTCCACCTTGAGAGCAGGGTCAGAAAAGTATCGTAGTCATCGAGGGGGGCCAGCAGCGTCGTGTAGGCGATAAGCAAAGTTGCAAAGAGAAAGTAGCGGTTACACTCAAAATACGCGCCGTGTAAACAGGCCCTAAGAGAAACATCAACTAGTAATACTTTTTCACTTTGAAAAAAAAATCACATCATGCTGCAGATTTATTTCATGTTGCTGTGTTCATACTCATCTGCTCACACAGACTCATGTTCGTGCTGCTGTTCGGCTTATTGTTTTTGCGTAGTGTATTTTTAGTTAACATTTTTCTTAGTTCATATCTTTGATCTTACTACCGTTGTTCTTTTACATTTTATACTTTTGTTGCATGTTACTGGGACCCTGTGTACTGGGTTGCCAGCTCAGAAAAAGTATCCAAACTATCGAAAAATAAATAAGGGACACGTCATGGCTGACATCATTACCTTCACCCCTACCAGCGTGATGATTCACCACTCCCTCCCCTTCTGCTTTTCTCGCTCTGAAATAATCCTGAATTTGCTTGGATGCATGTTTTTGAATGATAAAAATATGCATAGAATGATAATCATTACACAATTTAACAATTTATTTTAAGTACAAATAGAATTACCAGAGTAAAATATTTCTAAAAATAATTTATATTTCTTAAAGGGGACCACACATGCAAAATTCACTTTTTAATGTTTTTTTTTACTCAACTTTGGGTATGTACTTCATAAAAAACAGTCCTAAGGCCAAAGAAATGCACCCAGTGGTTTATTTACTCTAAGTAGATTTATTTGTCTGTGATATAAACGGTTCGTTTCTCACTTCCTGCGGTTTGTGACGTCACAAACCGCAGCCACAACCCACCCCAACCTGAATCCAGCCCCTCACCTAGCAACCCCTGGTTAGGCTCAACCCACTTCTGTATTAAACACATGACTGTTGTTTTTCATGATTTCATCTCATCTTTTGTTTATATGTTCTTAATTTCATGTGTACAGCACTTTGTTGCAGCTGTGTTTTTTTTAAATGGCTTTATAAATAAAGTATAATTGTTATTTTTATGTTTTAGTTCAATTTTTAGTGTATTTGCGATTGCTCCCAATGCGCAGCCGGCAGAAATAAAACGAGCAGACCGCCGGCGTAGGGACCGGCGGCAACGGGACCCTCTTCTGGCGGATGGAGCGGAGCTTCAACAGTACAGCCTCGCTGAAGCGAGGACCTTCTCCATACGGATTAATTTACGGGAGACACTTGGTGAACTTTGTGTGTCTTGACTGGAACAGCGATAACTCCCAAAATCGCCGCGTGCAACGAGCGGAGCTGGCGAACACCGGAAGAGGAACAAGCTAACATTAGCATCGGATTCGGGTGGTCTCATGCTAAAAGGAGCAGCAAATTGCGGCGCGCTCAGACGGGTTTCGGTAAGTTATCTTAAGCTAGCACTAACAGTAAGTCAAATGAGTAATAAAAAAAGAGCTAATTTTAAAACAACAACACATTACAGATACTGGCTGTTACAGAGGGCGTAAACAGATCTTTGAAGGGCGTGGACTTCAGAACTCAGTATCAGAAACCGGTCGTTCAAAACGAAAGTTAAAAATGGCAGAATTAAAAAGGGTATAATTGATTATCTGAGAATTATTTTGTGTCATAAAATGAATTAATATTGTCAAGATAGCACACAGACATAACATAAAAATTTTAAAGACCTATATGTGGTCCCCTTTAAACATTTTGTTCTGCTTAGCTTAAAACTATTAA
Organism: Garcialebias charrua; assembly: GCA_038048925.1. Classification (NCBI taxonomy): domain Eukaryota; kingdom Metazoa; phylum Chordata; class Actinopteri; order Cyprinodontiformes; family Rivulidae; genus Garcialebias; species Garcialebias charrua. The sequence continues at coordinate 11,265 of JBBPBX010033269.1, read as the reverse complement.
CAGAAAACAATAAGAACATTTGTGTAATAATGCATTTAGTGTAAACATAAAGTTTGTAGGAAATTTGTAAACAAACACGTTGTGCCTCAAAAGCCATGACTTTACAAGTTCTTTTTTTTATACAAGTGGAAACTAAAAAGGACAATGATCCATCATGTGGAGTCAACCTGTTTCTTCCATTTGTATTTATGTAGAGCTCGTGCCATAGTAAGGAGTGTGCTGGTGAAGATTCTCAGTAAGTAGTGAGGATAGTAAGGAGTGGTTTGTTTTTCAGAGCCTATAAGGGGAACGAAAGACTTCTTCTCTCCCTTGACCGGATCGTTTGCTCAGAAGGAACACACCTTTATGTCAGAATTAAACATCTGTATTTTTACAGGCCGAGATGGTGTAGAGCAGGGGTGCTCACACTTTTTCAGCATGCGAGCTACTTGTAAAAAAAACAAGTCAAAAAGATCTACCCAATACAAAAATGCAAAACATATAATTATCTTCAAATATATTAAGGATTCTTTTTATGTACAATGTACCTATGTTGATGTACCTTGCATAACTGAATAAGACAATATTGCACAACACATATAATAAATCAGGGGTCACCAATGTGGTGCCCGCGGGCACCTGGTCGCCCGTAGGGACCAAATGGGGTGGTGGTGACAGCAATATAGATTTTTTTAATTTTATTTAAAAAAAAGATGGTAGAAACTGATCCCCACCCCCTTCTTTATAAGAATCTGGTCTTTTACTTTAATAAATGTTTTAAAAAATCATTAGATATTTTTTACTTTATAATGTCATCTCTAAAAGCCCGCTCCAGCAAATCTAAAGTGGTCCACAGGCCACTAGTTGATAACCACAGTTGTAGCAGGTTGTTATGGCTCTGGACACATTTAATTTAGTGAACGAAGGCATAAAAATGGCTCTTTTGGTACGGAGAGATTTAATGTATACAGCGGTGCTTATACATTTATTTTACAGTCTGTCCCTGAACGCACCGCGAAAGTGTGTTATGCAAACGCTCACGCTGCGGGACAGGGAAACGTGCAGAGAACGGAGAGTAGTCCCCACTGAGCAAGGAGACGTCTGAACGACGTCTTTTTCAGGTCATTTCTGCACGTCGAAATCTGGTCCCTGGAAGGTCCAAAACGTTACGCCAGATGACGTCTTTTTCTGACGTCTTTTAGACGTCAATTTACGACGTCTAAAGTACGTATTTTTCCGACGTTTAAAAGACGTATTTTTTCCGACGTCTAAAAGACGTTCTGGTTTCTACGTCCAACAACAGACGTCTATATTCCCGACGTCTAAAAGGCGTCTACATTAGACGTCTATCTGACGTTAATAACTTACTGCATTTAGCTTATTCTAATTAGGCTATTATATTTAACTTATTTTAGTCACTTTACATGCTGCTTGTTCATGCTATGCATATAAAAAGTATAATGAATCTACTTTAAAATTGCGTTGAGGCAAACAAATCTAGGGAAATACATTTGACCATCCGCAGCTTTAAAATCCTACAAACAGTTGGATTAAGTTTTACAAATCACTCCATAAATTTTACCTTTATCCTGTTTATTTAACACAATTTAAAGGAACAGCATAACACATAAAATTGAGAATTCCACCTTTGGTAACTTTAAAAAAAAGCTTTACATTACGGAACTTATCAACTGGTGGCAACACAAAATACACAAACAAATCTATAAAAGTACACAGCTCACTTTGGTCTGTACTTCACATAAATTTTATTTTTAAAATGCCTTCATTCTTCGGCCGTACTTAACATAAATAATAATAATTTTTTAACATGCCTTCATTTTTGGTCTGTACTTAACATAATTTTTTTTTAACATGCCTTCATTTTTCTTTTTGATAGCAGGCACAGGCAGTAACAAGAGAAATAAAAAAGCTTTATGAAATTACAGTCCCCTCACCACAAAAATAATCTATACAAAGTGTGCTGGTCATAATATTTTAAACAAGTTGACTTATTTCAAGAATTCCATTCAAAACGTGAAACTTTCATTACACACAGACTGATATATTTCAAATGTTTATTTCTTTTAATGTTGATTAAAACTGACAACCAATGACAACCCTAAATTCAGTATCTCAGAAAATTAGACTATTACTTGAGCTCAATGAAAATAAAGTATTTTTATAAATGTTGGCCAACTGAGATGTATGAACATGAAATGTACAATATGTACATCTTTCAATAGTTGGGACTAAGGACCATGCTACCATGTTAATACTTTTCATTTGGCCAACATCTATAAAAATCCTTTTATAATTGATCTCAAGTAATGTAATTTACTGATAATGAATTTGGAGTTTTCATTAGTTGTCAGTTATAATCATCAGCATTAAGATTGTTTTTAAATATATCAGTCTGTGTGAATGAATATAATATACAAGTTTTACTTTTTGAATGGAATTACTGAAATAAATAACTTTTTCATGATATTCTAATTTTATGACCAGCACCTATTTGCACCTCCCCCCCAAAAATGTGTTCCTCAGTTCTGTGTGAGCCCGTATCCTCCACTTCTATGTGGCACGTTTTAAATGTCCTGTGTGACCCTATGTCCTCCACCTCTTTGTGGTGCATTAAATGTCCAGTGTCCACTTCTTTGTGGTGCATTAAATGTCCAGTGTCCACTTCTTTGTGGTGCATTAAATGTCCAGTGTCCACTTCTTCGTGGTGCATTAAATGTCCAGTGTGAAAGCCCCACCTCCACTTCTTTGTGGCACATTTTTTCATTCAACCTTTATTTATACAGGCTAGCCTCGTTGAGCCACAGGGACTCATTTACAAGAGAGACCTGTCTCACTCACACCCAAGGTCATAGAGTCACCATCAGTCTAACATGCATGTTTTTGGACTGTTGGAGGAAACTGGAGCACCCGGAGAAAACCCATGCATGCACGGAGAGAACATGCAAACTCTACCCAGAAAGGCCCCCGGACCGGGATTTGAACCGGGGACCTGCTCGCTGAGAGGCAGCAGCTCTACCAGTTGTGTTAATTGTCCAGTGTGAGCCCATGTCCTCCTTTGCATGTTTTAAATGCTCTGCAGCATGAGTCCTTATAAAATCCTCTGTTGCTGCAGAATCTCCATTCATGATTCCATCTGCATTTGCAAAAAAACAAACAAAAACAAAAAGTAATTAGCAATATGCAAAGGCAATCTGGAAAATGCACAGTGTCTTGCTGGGATCTCCCCGATTAATAAATAAATAAATAAAAACATCCATCCCAGCAAATGTTGATAGGTGGCTTTGAATTTTTGTTTTTGCCAATCACTTATAACACTAGTTAACACACTAACACACATTATTATTTATTAACCTTTATTTAAGCAGGCAAATCCCATAGAGATCACAGATCTCTTTTTCAAGGGAGGCCTGGACCTGAAGGCAGAACATGCATGTTTTGGATCTGTGGGAGGAAACCGGAGTACTCGGATAAAACCCACGCAAGCACGAGAAGAACATGCAAACTCCACACAGAAACACTCCAGGTCCAACCGGGGATTGAACCCAGGACCTTCTTGATGTGAGACAATAGTGCTAACCACTGAGACGTCGTGCTGCCAAATTTGAGCACATCAGTTAAAAAATTGCTGCAAAACGCACTCGAGTTGCCAAACATTTTCATATCTATGGGGTGCCATTAGCAAAGTTACAAAAATCAACAGCAATATTTTAGTTTAGAGAAAACATTTTTTTCCAGTCATATTTTAACCATGTTATTAATACACGTCGTTCTAAATTAAATATTTAATTTGATAGCTAAATATTTAGTTTACAAAACTAAATACTGAACTTGCAAGTAAAATATTTAGTTCAGATGGTTAGTGGGTGGGTGAGCGTGTGTTGATACATACCTATCAAGAAATTTGTAGACAAAGTCCTTGGTGTGCTTTCCTCCAATTCTGGAAATCTGCAGAACCTGTTGGAATAAATCCATGATACAGTTCACTGACACTTCCAAGTGTTTGGTTGTACAGTACTGCGTTATGCTCGGCTTTCCTCCAGACTTGTAAAACCTACCAGGGTAGCAAATTTGGAGTCACGAGGTGCTCCTCTCTCACAAAATCCTCCATGGTCTCTATCCTCTTTGGCATAACTGAAGAGGTGGGATGGCGATCGCCGAGGTCAATAAAGAAGTTGAATACGTTGAAACACTGGGGGGAAAAATAAAACAAAAACACACATTTCTTGATTACAATGTTATCTCTCCAACAGCAAGGTGGCTGGTTGATCATTTTTTTCCAAGTGTCTCACTGCAATACTTACCATCTGTTGGCTTATGATTCTTATCCGCCCCAGAATTCGTTATTTGGTTCACTTTAGATCAGAAAGGAGAGATACACTGAACACGACAGACGCTCACTTAAAGTTCCAAACCAGTTTAATTAATCATAAGTTAAAAGTCACAGAATACATTTGTCCTATTCCTAACATCCATTACATTTGTTTTAAAAAGGTAGACAGTGAGAGAAAAAGAGAGAGATATAGAGAAGAAGGGAGGAGGGGGGAGAAGGCAGGGAGAGAGGGGGACAGGGAGAACATACAACCTGATCCGTGTGCTTACTTCTTCTCCCTTGCTGTTGGAGGATGGGAACTTTTTATACCCTTCTGTGGGGGTTTTGTTTCAGAGACTGTTGTCCCTCCTTTATTGCCAGAAGACAGGAAATACCATTTGCTTTTTTCAGTCTGCATAACCCTTTTTTCCAACTCATATGAGAGCTGACGGGGGAGGGAAGTGTGGCTTAACACCCAGAACAAAGAGGCTAGTGTCTCCCTGCCAGTCATAAATCTGTGAACACACAACACACAATGTAGTTTAATGCATATATACACAATATTCAATCAGTTTTTTCAAAATCCTCCAAGTTATGCCCTCTTGTCTGGCCACCACATTTTGACTCAATTTGTTAATATGCAAATTGTAGAATATAAGGAAATATATGCAAACTATGAACAATAATAATAGTAAGTGCTTAGGATATTGCAGAATTATGAACCTTAAGTTCCCAAGTTCCTCCTCCGCATCAGGCAGTTGTCTCCTCAGGGGCATTCCCCTGGCGTTGCTCAGGGCAGACCCCCGGCATTGCACGCAACTTTATTCAACTACTTTGGGTCTATCAAGGCATGAGAGTTCGAATGCGAGCTCCTCTTGTTGTCCAGCCCAATCCTTTAGCTCCTTCCTGGTTCACGGGTTGGAGCACACTGAACCGTGTGGATCCCCTGGCATTGACACGCACTGCCTGTGGTGTGCGTTCAGCGACCCCACACGGGTCCGTACTTGACCAGGGCTGTCTGGTCTTGCCTCCCCTGGACTCCGTTGAGAAAACTCCCTCAGCTGGAGCATTTCCAGGAACCACCTATCATAAACAGAATGTGCCACAGCAAACAACACCCAATCAATTATAAATCAGTAGTACAAAGAATGAATCATGCATGTTAGTTGGTTTGGAAGAGGCTTAATCTTCATTAGGGTTAATTATGAGTAGTTTTAAGGCGGTTCATACTTACAAAAAATACTGTACCTTTTCACTCAGCTTATAGCAGAAATTACACACATAACAATAACATCACAAGCGGCGGCAGAGCATAATAAAAAATAACATAGCAAGCGGCGGCAGAGCATAATTCACAAAACATTGTACACCTGTGGTTCTATACACATTTTCCCTGAGTCAATAAGTCACATGTCGTCTAGTCAAGTCAATTGCTATAAATCTACAGAACCATCATATTTCTAAACATCCTCTGATCAGGTCCACTTCAGGTTTGAGTGGTTTGAGCCTGCAGGCAGGAATCATTTCCAAGGGGGGTCCCCCATCCTGCTTCACACACACTTTCACAGAGGAAAAAAAACAGTGTTATTAATTGCTCATTCGAAATATGCTTGCATCAATACTCCTTCCCCCATGACATGATTAAAGAAAATAAAACGTTCAAGACCGATGCCGCCTCAATATCAACGCAAGTGAACTTTGTTTATAACGCCAATTTATCAGTTATCCTTATTATTCTTTGTATACCAAAATGTATTTACCATCTTTTAGTTAATTAGTTATTTCTAGGAACATTTTTCGGCCTAGTTGTTTCTAGGAAACATTTACAATCTAGTTATTTCTAATTAGTTATTTCTAGGGACCAATTTCAACCTTTCTATTTTTAGAAACATCTGTCAGCCCCTTAACCCCCTTTTGAAACAAAACCCTACCTTGTTTCAATTATGCCAAAGTTGTTTGGTTGTTAAATTGGAAATTGTGTCTAAATTTACCATCCTTTAACCTGAACACTAATGTCAGGATCCCAGAAAAATGTTTCCTAAAACCCAGCCTATTGCCACCTCTAATTTGGTTTTCACAACCATATAGCTAACTATAATCTACGATATCATCTCATTTTCTTTAAAATTATAATCATTTACCAAAATGTACCCCTTGTGACACATCAGAATCCCAACATGCACTCCGCCAAGGATAACTGCAGAAACAAAAATATAAAAGTTAAAGTGAGACTAAACCCAGGTTGAGACGGTAACTCCTCCTTCCAAAATCTCCCTGAAAATGGGTGTGTCGAGAGACAAGGAGGGGTGGAGGTAGAGTTGTGCTTTTGTTCACGCCTCCACCTGCAACAACCTAAAACAAATTAAACCTCTAGCCAACAACATACACCAAGCAACAACAAAGAATAAACATGTAGATGTATTTATCTATTCCACCCATTCCATCCAAAACCAAAGGCCTAAAAAAATGAAAATGAAAATAAAAATAAAACCGCTTGTCAGGAGTGAAATGCAGCACTTCCATATAAGGTATGCACTTCTCATCTCTGCAGGGGATTGGCTCTGCTTGAACCACCTGTGTGACATCACACATGAGCAGACATGTCACACATGAGCGTTTGCACAAATAAGAAAATTAAGGTGTAATCCACCAGTTCAACCCATAGAACTACCGTAAACACATTTTTAGACCAAATATTGCCAAATATTGCCAATTTACACAGATATGCACAATTATGTGAGAATAAACACAGCCATAGTGCTAGATAACATTTTAAACACATTCTAGGGAGTTTATCAGCTAAAAAAAGTTAATTTTGGGTTTAGTCGCACTTTAACTCGTTTTGGGGTCAGGAGCTAGGATCATTTCCCTTGCTCCCCTTCCGCTTCACCACAGAGTTACAGGAACCAGAAGAAGCAAGTCGTCAGATCCACCTGAGCACAGTATAACTAAAAATCATGAGGCCCGCGCTAGCAGGCCCTAAATGTCGCCTATGTGTTTCATTAAAAATTTATCATAGCAACTGTAGTTTTGATCCCGGCTACTAAGATCAACGACAGATCCTCACAGATCGATATGGGGTGCGGCCTTTGCTGGTGTGAGTGACTTCAGGACCATTTGTTCTCTTGTCTGTTTGGAGACCGTGTTCAGCTTTCTCTTGTTCCAGCCCCCAGTGAGACGTTCACTGGGTTCTGATTCTCGTCCGGACCCCCCAAATCCGGACCGTATATCCTGGCCATTTGTGTCTGATGACCATGTTTTGACAGTTCTTTGAGAAAGTCTTTGCCTCTGCTCGGCTGAAAGTTTTTGTGGACAGTCTTTTGTTCTTTCTGTGCCTTTGTTGTTTTCAGTCGTTCCTTGCGTATGCCCCTCAAAGTTCTTGAGCAAGGTTGCATATGAGTTTGTTCTTCCCAGTGAAGTCACAGTGAGTCAGTTTCTGGACACACCTTCATATTAAATCTGATCCGATCTGATCAATAACCACAGTAGCTGAGATTCAAAAGTCAGATGCTGCATGTGTTTTGACAGAGGCCTATCTTAATGCATATTTACCATTATGTGTTCTGTATAGATGAGGTGGGATTTATAAGACTCGCTCTTGCCGTTCCATCAACACTGTTCAATGAGGCTATTTAAAAAATTAAAAAATTAAAAAATCATTAACAGACCAGGATCAAATTAATTTTCTGTTAACAATCTTTATTATGGATCCTTCGACGGAGGCATCTTCTAATCTGATCTGCACAACAGATCCAAAACATTAGTTTACCTAAAAGTGAAATAATCAATTTAACCCTGAAATCAAAAAATACTGTAGCCTACTTTTATTTCAGAACGTACAATGTACGGTCTTCTAAGACCCCCTTGCTAGTATACAGTCTATGATAATTAGCAAATTCCTTGAGCCTTCTAAGATCTGCCTTCTTGTTGGAGTTATTTATGCATCGTGTGTATTTACATGCCCTCCTAAATTGTCAATTTGAAATTATTAAGCTCAGTGGCTCATTTATTCAAAGTAAAATGTGGGCTCTTTCATTTTGGCCTGTTGTTCCAGGTATATAACTGTTAGTCCAGGGGTGTCAAACTCATTTTGATCTGGGGGCCACATACAGCTTAATCTGATCTCAAGGGGGTCAGACCAGAATACTCATTCCAAAAGTCCATTTTTTTTCTTTGTATTAGTGCAAAGAATAAATAAATTATAAAAGTATCAACATTAAATTAATTGTCCTTTTACACTTTTACTCAGTTTAACATTTAAGTGCATTACATATTAAAAAACTGATCAGTGATTGCACGTTTTAAAACATTTATTCAACAAACTGTTTTGTTAAATACCCTGATGCATGCTCAATAATCCATGTAGAGAAATCTAAAAAAGCTAAATCTGGGCTTCTGGACATACAAAAAAACAGTTCTGTTAAAACCCTTTCCTGCATGTTAAAAGTGCATCAAAATTTAGAAATGAATGAATTTTAAATCCATTTTCCACATCTAGGAAGCAACTGTGAACCCATAAATTGAGCTTCGAGCGTAGCTGTTTTATTACTGCAGATTTTTAAGAAAATAGCGTTTATTTTTTTTTTTTTTTTTTTTTTATTCAGATTCATCTGCGGGCCGACTAAAACCCCCTGGCGGGTCTTTGCCACCCCTTAGTCGATTTTTAAAGTCCAACTCTCCACTTATTATAAATTGAGATTCAATTTATGTCCCCAATAGATTAAAATTAAATATGTATTCATTTAAGACCTGTCTGTGAGGGCTACTCCCTCCTTAGCACTTTGAGATTTCCATTAACGAAAAGTGCGTTATAAATTGGATTCATTACTATTATTATTACTATTTATTTTTCTTCAAACCCCAATCTGTCCTCTTCTTTTATTCATCTGACTCCAAACAGTTATTAAACTCTGTACCTGCATCCCTTTACTTATATTAAATGTTTCAGAACGAATAACCCAACTGGATGACTAAATTAAAAAATAAAAGTGACTCCGACCTGTTTTTGGCTTTTCTAGAAATTATTATGCTCCTGTCTGCAGTACCTTTTTTCGTCCATCAGGGGTCTCCATTATACTCAGGCTCAAAACTTTCTGTAGAGCTCTTTAGTTGCCCCCAGACAATAATGCGTATTAATGTCTATGGTTCCCCCCAGTACTGACGCCACAAAGCTGTGAGTGCCTGTTAGACGCTACAGTATTCAACAATAGAGTGACTTATTTTGTTTATGATGGGTGTACGATAATCCTACATTTCTCACCTGGCAACCCTGCTCAGGCTGTACAGGAAACGACTGTCTTTTGCGTCCCCATAGTTGCCAAATCCGCTTATTTCAAGCGGCATTGGGCTTGTTTTTCCCTGGAGTCGCTTTCAAATTTGATCATCCGCTTGTGGCGGGTTTTTATTTTCGCTTCTTGTGGACATTGAGTCGCTTAGTTGTGCTTGTTTTGAAGGAGCTGATCGCTTCTTTCGGTCTAGAGATCTGGCAACCCTGCCCGGTCGATGCTCACAAGACGTGTACATTCACTGGAGCTATTCACAAAAATACGTCTTCCAGATTGGTAATCCACTTTCTCTGCTTCTTATATTGGAGAATGTAAGTATGATGGGTTCGGTTCTCCCTCCTCACGTCCTTTACACAAATTATAAGACTACATCTCGTGAACCAGTCGGACCATAGTGGCTCGTTAGCTTTGCTGTTAGCTGCTAAATTCGTCTACAAAACTAAATTTGGATTATTTAAAGTCGATATTGTTTATCTACACGACGCGCCACTGTACGCTTTGTTAGCGAATCCGATGTGAGCTGTCTACCGTTACAAAGTTATAAAATGTCCGCTGTTAGGCAGCCTATGCTATGCTAACGGGAGGTTCACTGCAATTTTCCAACTTTCCCGTTTGTCTAAGTGTTATAACCCAAAATTATTGAGATAGAATGTCATAATCCCTTTTGATCAATCCTTCAAATTGTGACGGTTCATTCGGCCCTATTTAATTTATCTCGAACTATCCGCAAATATTTTATTTGTTTATTCAAAAAACTGTTACCAATCCTGAGGCCTTCTAGCCTGGTTAAAACCAGACCCTCGTTCAGCGCTGAGCTGAAGTTCTATTTTTTCATTTCACCCACATTCACGCTGTAGAAAATGATCTCGTCCTGTTAAAATGGAGAAGTGTAAACCGTTTTAATGTAATGCTTATTTTTGTGTTTCAGGAACCCAGCACCAACTCCTGAGGAGGTGGAGAATTCGTTTATTACTCTATTAACTGCTGTATCTAAATAAAACTGTTCTAACTTCAGCGCCTCAATGTTTGTTTCATATTTAATCTTCAGATAGCTTGTTGTGACAAGTTTAAGAAGAAAAGCAATCCATAAATATGTCATACAGGCTAAAAATACAGTAATCATTATTTTCCTCCTTCCATTTTTGAATTCTTTAAAGTCCATGACTCACCATGTTTTCAAATTGCCTCGCCATTATTTATTTGTTTATTTAAAAATAATACAGGAGCGTTTATTTATATTGTAGAGAAATAACGGTAAATGTGTTATTTCATGATTTATAGCAGATTTTTAGCAAAAGCTCCGGGAAGATCTGCCCCTCTCTTTTTTCTCTCCCCGTGGGTCGGGAGTTCAGAAGGTAGCCGCACAGCAGAGCTCTGAGCGCGCGTGCTCCACGCAAAAAGGCTGGACAGAACCGAGCCCTGAGTCCACGAACAGAACTCCAGGGGTAACAGCAGAACGGGGAGCCAGGGAGAAGACGAGAGAAGCCGCGCGGCTCTTGCTCCTCTTGCGCAGAAGCTGAGAGGCTTTGAGAGCAGCGAGCAACAGTCGGCAGGGTGTTATATCTTATTAAAACGTCTATAAAATAAAAATAAAAACAGCACTGGTCCAGTTGTACACACAAATGCACTGAGAAATATGCAGTTTTAACTCTCATTTTTAAAAGATATGTA
>JBBPBX010033268.1:5610-26815 GCA_038048925.1 Garcialebias charrua | reverse complement strand
TTCATTCAACCTTTATTTATACAGGCTAGCCTCGTTGAGTCACGGGGACTCATTTACAAGAGGGACCTGTCTCACTCACACCAAACAACCATCCACTCTCTCACTCACACCTAGGGTCAATTTAGAGTCACCAATCAGCCTAACAAGCATGTTTTTTGGTCTGTGGGAGGAAACCGGAGTACCCGGAGGAAACCCACGCATGCACGGGGAGAACATGCAAACTCCACCCAGAAAGGCCCCCGGACCGGGATTTGAACCGGCAACCTTCTCGCTGAGAGGCAGCAGCTCTACCAGTTGTGCCACCGTGCTGCCCAAAATTTAGTAAAGTTAATGATAAGCAAGTCTAAAGAGATGTGTTTTCAGAGCAGTCTTGAACAGAGAAAGGGAGGTGGTGTTTCAAAGGTCTGGCGGTAGAGCGTTCCAGAGGTGAGGGGCAGAGCAGGTGAAGGCCCTGCTCCCCATGGTGGAGAGGCGGGCAGAGGGTACATGGAGATGTAGTGAAGAGGAGGATCTGAGAGAGCGTGATGGGATGGAGATTTGTAGGAGGTCAGATAGATAAGGAGGGGCAAGGTTGTGGATAGATTTGAACGTGAGAAGTAGAATTTTGAAGATGATGCGTGATTTAACCGGGAGCCAGTGGAGCTGCTGCAGGACAGGAGTGATGTGGTTATAGTAGGAGGTTTGAGTGATGACACGGGCAGCTGAGTTCTGGACCATCTGTAACTTGTGGAGAGATTTGTTGGGGAGGCCGTAGAGAAGGGAGTTGCAGTAATCGATACGGGAAGTCACAAGACTGTGCACCAGGATGGCTGTGGAGCGGGGTGTGAGAGAAGGACGGAGACGGTTAATATTACGGAGGTGGAAATAGGCAGACCGAGTAATATTGTTGATGTGTGAAGTGAAGGAGAGAGTGGTGTCGAGGATGACACCAAGACTCTTGACCTGAGGGGAGGGGGATAGCAGAGAGTTGTTAAGGGGGACGAGAAGATGTTCTGATTTTGAAATAGAGTTTTTGGTACCAACGAGAATGATTTCTGTTTTGTTACTGTTTAGTTGAAGGAAATTGTTAGAAAACCAGTGATTTAGCTCATTGAGACAGTCGGTGAGGATGGAGGGTGGGTGTTGCACTGACATCACACATGATGGAAACACTGGAGTGACTTGTCCTTCAGCTTGTTCATCCTCAAGTGTTGGCGGTGAGAGACCCCCTTGAATTTGCTTACAAGGAGAAGGTGACTGTTAAGGATGCTGTTCTCTACCTCTTACATCGTGCCCTCACATACCTTGATGTGGGTGAGTGTAAAGTTAGGATGCTATTCTTTGACTTCTCCAATGCTTTTAGTACAATTGATCCCAGCCTTCTCAAGGAGAAACTTAACATCATGTCTGTGGATGCCCACCCTGTGTGCTGGATATTGGACTATTTGACCAACAGACTATAATTTGTCCGAGTTGGGGGTTGGAGGCCCTCAACTTTGACCAGCAGCACTGGAGCACCTCAGGGTAGTGCCTTTGCCCCTTCTTTTCACACCACATGATACAAGCCACATGCAGAGGTTCTCTGATGACACTGCAGTTGTGTTATGTATTAGGTAGGGTGAGGAGAGGGACTACTGGGGCCTGGTGAAGGACTTTGGGTGGTCCCATTAGAACAAGCTTTTGCTGAATGCCACTAAAACCAAAGAGGTGGTGCTGGATTTCCGCAGTGCACCACTCCTTCTGCAGTCCATCATTATTGATGGATAAGAAGTTGAGGTGGTCTCAACTTATATGTATCTGGGGCTATAGCTCGACAACAAGCTGAACTGGACTGCAAATATGGATGATGTGTACAAGAAGCGGTAGAGCAGGATGTACTTTCTCAAAAGGCTGACCTCTTTCAGGGTCTGCTCTAAGTTATTGCATATGTTCTACCAGTCCATTGTGTCCAGTGTATTTTTATTTTTGGTGTTGTGTGTTGGGGACGGGGTGCGCAGCACTAAGAAGGACACGGCTGAATCAGCTCATTAAGAAGGCAGGCTCTGTGGTGGGACTGGGCCTTGACTCTGTGGAGAAGTTAGTGGAGCAGAGGGCACGCTCCAAGATCAAGGTGATCATGTCCAATCAGGGCCACCCCTTGAACTCTGTCTTCTCTCATCAGCGAAGTTCAGTGAGAACCAGACTCAGTGGAACACCTCAGTGAGAGACTAAATAACTTGTTTGTCCCTTGTGCCTTTACGCTGAATCATTCAGCCACTCCTGGCAGGAACAAGAGAAGCTAGTTGGTTATCTATCTATCTATCTATCTATCTATCTATCTATCTATCTATCTATCTATCTATCTATCTATAATCTATCTATCTATCTATCTATCTATCATCTATCTATCTATCTATCATCTATCTATCTATCTATCTATCTATCTATCTATCTATCTATCTATCATCTATCTGTCTATCTATCTATCATCTATCTATATCTATCTATCTATCAATCTCTCTCTCTCTCACTATCTATCTATTTATCTATCTATCCATCTCTCTCTCTATCTATCTATCCATCTCTCTCTCTCTCTCTCTCTCTATCTATCATCTACCTACCTACCTACCTACCTACCTACCCACCCATCCACCCACGCATCCATCATCATCTCTCTCTCTCTCTCTCTCTCTCTCTCTCTCTCTCTCTCTCTATCTATCTATCCATCCATCCATCCATCATCCATCCTTCCATCATCCATCTCTCTCTCTCTCTATCTATATCCGTCCATCCGTCTATCTGATGATGATGATAAGGTACAAAATAATATAATAATAATAATAATAATGTCTTTTCCTGTCATCTGCGTATGTTTCCCATACACAGACGAAATTCGTCTCTGCATTTAACCCAACCACCTACCAGGTGGTGCAGTGAGCAGCCCGAAAGCGCCCGGGGAGCTGGAGAAATAGGTGTGCACTAATAATAGTCAGACTGAGCTTAACAAAATATAATCAAATGAAATAATATGAAGATGAGGTGTTTGTTTAAAAAATAAAATGAAAGTAATGAGATAATTAGATTGAAAATCAATACAAAAAGGAAAATAAAAGGAAAATGAATGAAATAATTTAATTATTTATTTTAGTCCAACTAGCAATATAACATTTTGATTTATTTAAAATGAGTGTTTTTGTAAATTATTAACAGTTTTGATTAGTTCAAGAAAAAATGAATATGTATAAGATTTTTCATCAAATAAAATTAGCAAAACCATTTGTAGTACTTGACAGGTTTAAACTGTGCTTTACATGAAAGTCAAATTAGAACGCAGGACTCCAGCTATGAAAACTTTTATTTTTCATATTAATATTTGATTCTGACAATCCCAAACAGTTTCTCCTCACTTGCAAACATCAGCACACTTCATGAGAATGCAACAAACACATTCATCATACTCAGTCAAAGCTCAGAGCAAAAAATAAGAGACGGGTATGAACTTTTGTCCGTGTACAAAAACAAAGAAAAAAGAAGTGAATTGGTGCCCTATTTTCCTCAGAATATTACGAGTCATTACCGTCTGGCTGCTGGCCATACCACACAGAGGCAGCAGCAAAGATGCTGCGAGTGATTTCATTCAGCTCAGCCCACAGCCAGGCTCTCATTCTGCTGCGTCTCACAACAATAAATCAGTCCTTTTCAAACAACATTTAAAGCATTCATTTTGTCCTTCTGAATCAAAACTATCATACTTTTCATCAATTTATTTTTAACTAATTGCATCAGAAAATGATTGTGATTGGTTGTCAGAGTGTGATGTGTAAATGTGAAACTTTGGAACAGGATGGTTGTCTTTAATTACCAGCCTGCACTCTGAGGTCCCCCAGCACTGAGGAACAGTGAATGATTGTAAGTTTGGACATGAATGTTTTTCTGGACTGGAACTGAACATGGAATGGATGGATGGATGGATGGATGGATGGATGGATGGATGGATGGATGGATGGATGGATGGATGGATGGATGGATGGATGGATGGATGGACGGACGGATGGATGGATGGATGGATGGATGGATGGATGGATGGACGGATGGATGATGGAGGGACAATTGGTTGGTTGATTGGATGAATGGATGATGGATGATGTTTAATTGATGGATGGATGAAAGTTTGGATGGATGATTGGTTCAGTGGATGATGGATGGATGAATGGTTGGATGTTAGTAGGTTGGACAGATGGATGGTTGGATGGATCCAACAATTGGTTGGATGGTAGGATGGATGGATTGTTGGATGAATGGGCAGATGGATGGTTGGACAGTTGGTGGGTTGTATAGATGGATGAACATTTGGTTGGATGAACAGTTGGTTGGATGGATGGATGGATGGATGGATGAACATATGGGTGGTTGGATGGATGGATGGATTGTTGGATGAATGGACAGATGGATGGATGGATAGTTGGACAGTCAGTGAGTTGTATAGATAGATGAACTTTTGATTGGATGAACAGTTGGTTCGTTGGTTGAATGGATGGATGGATGGATGGATGGATGAATGGATGGACAGATGGATGGACAGATGATTGGTTGGATAGATGGACAGATGGTTTGATGGATGGATGGATGATTGATTGGTTTGATGGATGGATGGTTGGATGTTCAGGGTAATAAACCTAAGCTTATTATAATTTCATAAATAACGTCGTAATAAACACCGTTTGACCTCTGAGTTTCAAAGTAAAGTTCACAGATACACTTTAAAACTGGTTAGATTTGACTTCAGAATAAAACAGGACTCTGTTCCTAACACTTCATGAATTCAAATAAAAACTGACGTCAGACTTTCTGCACTGACACCTTTGAAGAGGTTGTAGAGAAAGTTTATAACTTGTTACACATTTTACAGCAAGAATGTAAAATAAAAGAGAAAAATGTCCTCATCAGTCCTAAACTAAACAAAGTCACTTCATCAACAACCTGTTTGTTTTGTTGTGAAGTCATCCAATTCAGCTCAGGACTTTAGAAAGATGGAAATAAATCCACATAGAGCATCTCAGCTCATATACAGTACAGTTACTTTTATTTTAATCAGTTTCTGAACAGTTTCATAATTTAGAGATCACGATGCAGCTGAGTTTTGACCCCGTCCTGTTGGTTCTCCTCTCAGAAGCGGGTTCCTTCCTCTGGTTCTGTCTGCAGGCCTCTGTCCACAGCTCTGTGTTCAGACATGTTCTCCACAGGAAGCTGCTTCTGGGTTTGTCTCATTAATTAACAGTCTGAAAACAAATACATGTACTCCACAATATGAGAATTATGATTTTTAGTATCCTTTATTTTATTATATTTTTTGTCCAGTGTTATTATCATGATGTTGTTAAAGTTTTAAACACACTTTAATTATTTAACATTTGTTATGTAACACTGACCCTGTTTTCTCTGCCCACTTCTCAGAAAAAGCTTTTTTTGTCCAATGACAGAGTATTTAAAGTCTTTGTACTTTGTGTGACCTGTGTCCTAACCTACATCCTCCCCCCTCCTCCCCCCTCCGCCCCCTCTCATTCTTCTTAATCGACTGTGGGATCACAGCCGTTCCCCTATCGGCCTAATTACCGCAGAGAAATGTAAATACCATTATACAACAATAACACAGGGCCTCATTCTGCAGCACCCTCCGAGGCCGAGTGAGGACAAAAAACTGGAGAAGAAGTGAACAAAAATAACAACAAGACAGAGGACGAACGAGAAGACAAAGGTTGGATTGAAGAACAGAAAACTGTCATGGTCTCTCTCTCTGTATTTGTGATGGTCATAACTCAGCAGAAAGAAATGAGGTACGACCAGAAGGAGGAAGAGAAAGGACAAACCCACGAGTGGAGCGAGTTGTTTCTAACGAGCTGAAATTAGAAGAACATCACAGGAGACAGAAACCAACAGAACGAGGTCAGGAGCAACCGTGGAGATTTGTTCTCCACTGCAGATAGAGATGGACAAACAGACAGACAGACAGATGCACCAACGGAGACAGACAGCAAGTCAGTGAAACTTTTCTAACGTCTCCAAGATGAAAACTCTGAAGACAACACAGGTTAGAGCAGGGCTATTCAACTGGCAGCTTGCAGGCCAGTTCCAGCCCGTAGGTGACAAATTTCAGCCCACCAGAGTTTATTAACAAAAAATATGTAAAAAAAAAAAAAAAAAACGTACGGCGAGAACATGCTAACTCCACACAGAAAAGGTACTGGTTGGATTTGAACCAGCGACCTTCTCGCTGAGAGGCAACAGTCCTACCAACTGCATCACTGTGCCACTCCCAATCAGAAATTATCTGTGAGAAATACCTTTAAAAACCTGAAATGGCAAATACTTTATTTCAGTAAGCTAAGACACAAGCACACACAAGTACTTTCATAGTTTTTCCTGCTTTCTCTCGACGAAGGCATACACGTTCCGTCCCGCTTCTGCTTTCCTCCTGCTTCTGCTCTTTGTCCTGTGAACCTTATCAGAGCCTTTCTTTACATTATAAATCTGGCCAGCTGGTCTCTCAACGCGACTGATCAAATTTTCTCGACAAGAACAAAGGGCAAAGGACAGCTCTCATGCCCTGATGGGACACTTGCAGCTGGATACACAATGGATTCCTGGGGGCAGTGGAAGATCGTGTGTATGTCCGTACTGTCAGTTGAGGATGTAGAAGACGCATACATAATTGGAGTTAGGATAACAGGTTTTCTACTTTTTGGAATTGGTGGTTACCTGGCATATCAACAAATGCAAAAAACATTGGCAGCTGTTCTGGCCATTGTAATGCTGCCCAGCTTGTGTGAAGGAATGCACTGTGTGGTGATCACTCAGACTCAAATGCTTTGAGAACTGAGCCGGAAGCTGAACGGGATTTCTGAGAATTGCAGGCCACTTGCGGCTCCTGAAGCACACTGGCGAGAATAAAATTGATCTTATTTATTTGTAAACCTTTATTTAACCAGGCAAATCCCACTGAGATCACAGATCTCTTTTGCAAGGGAGGCCTGGACCCAAGTCCAACAGGTGATTGAACCCAGGACCTTCTTGCTGTGAGGCAACAGTACTAACCACTGAGCCGTCGTGCTGCCACAACTACCTTAGAGAAGCTACAAGCTCAGTCAAATGGTGCTGACCACAAAAATTTTAAAAAGTTTGAAGTCGCCATAGAGCCGTTCTAGTAGAACTATGAAGGCAGACAGAAATCAAGCCGAGTTGGCCTGAATCAAAATAACTGTTATCTGACTCTGGCTCACCCGCGTCAGCCTTGAATTGGCCAACTATCTCAAACTCTCCTGGATGTTATGTGAAAAAGAAATTCTGCTCCCCCCGCCCCCACGCGCTCCCTTCCCTGACCTGTGTCAAAGCTGAGCCGGCTGAAAGCCACTGCACCATCTCTTATCAGGACTATGGAACTATCTGGCAGTGTCCACGGATAAACTCACCACCTTCATCGGCCTTCCTCATGCATAAAGGTATGATGTCATCAATATGTTGCTGTTTCTGTGCTGAGGATTTTTTTCAACTTTCACACTGTGTCCCATCTAGGACACGGTGTAAAATATGATTTTTTTTTTAACATCTCCACTTCCCTCATTTCTATTTTCTTATCTAAACAAAAAGGGCAGCGCCTCCTATGAAGCTACAGCCTCAGACACCTCCGTCTCCTCATGTCTTTTTGTTTGTGTTTGACTTGGGCGGGCTGTACTGAAATGTAATTTTGTTGTGCTTTGGTGTAATGACAATAAAAGCTGATTCTGATTCTGACAGGAACCCCCTCCCAACTGAAAACATTAACTTACACAACACAAAACTAGGTCAGGTCCAGCATCACACTGAGACTTTCTATTTTTAGAGACGACATCCTGTTTCATGCTCAATAATACAGGTAGAAAAATCTAACAAATTTGAGTCAAGTTTCTTTTTGTTGAAATGCTTCGTCTTTCATCCAAAAGACTTCACCAGTCTGAGGTCTGATGGACAAGGCCTCAAATGAGTTGGTGGGGTGAGGGCGGACTACAGAAACCACCTGTGCACCATCAAACTGGTTGACCCACTATGTGACGTGTGGGAGTTCCTGTTTCACTGCTGTCCTGAGATCACTAGATGGCACCAACCTGTCACACCTGTGTACAATCTCCTTGATGAGACACCAGGAGCATAAAAGGCAGCAGATGACTTATCATCGCTGGAGCAATACATGCCAATGCTAGTCTTGCTTCTAGCCATTTAGTACTCTCTTGAATTGAAAAAGACTTACAGCTACTTGTGTCCTTTTGATGTTTTCAGCATTATCCACTGTGACTTACCTGTTCATAGACTCCTCCGTGAAACCCTGGAAATCTTCTTGTGGCCTCCTCAGCTGTCTTCCTTGTCTTCCAAACACGCGCCCACCAGAAACTACAATTCACTCTGGACACCTCCCTGCTTGCACAGGATTTATTGGAACACCCACTCCTCAACAACCCAATCTGCTACCTGTAAGAACCAAAGGCAATCTACAGAATCCATTCCTCAAGTATTCATATCTAACCCTTCTCCTTGTTCCTCAGGGTTCCTGAAATTGCCCGTGCCCTTATTTCCACTGGAAATAAAATTCACTAAACTTTCTGTGCCGTCTTGAAGTTTGTTCATTTTTCAGTCCTTGTCTCTTGGTATTCATTTATCATGACAAAAAGCGCTATTCATAAGACTGAGTTTGTTTCGGCTCCATAGCCTTGTCTGCTGATTGAAGTTATACAGGTGTGATGTGCTTGGGCAGGACTCATCAGTAGAGGCAAGGAGACTGATCGAGGACAGGTGTGTTCAATCAGTGGTGGAGCCGCACACTAGATCAAGGTTTCTCAAATAAATTGAGGAAGAGAGCTTTTTGCAGTGGTTGTGGTAGCACCCTTTTGGAGGGAGGGTGTCGTTTGCAGACATTTAGGGCTGCCGGCGACAAAGACAGTAAGACAAGTGGTTAGGTGTTCCTGTGTCAGGAGGGGAGGCTTGGTGCCTCCTTTAGACAGTTAGGGATGGGCTTTAGTGGATTGCAGCCACCACCTTGGACTCCTGCTGCTGTTCCTGCCACTTGCTCTGATCTGGTGTGGAGTCAATCCAGGAGGTCCGATCGTCGTCCAGCTAAGTCAATCAAGTCAAGAAAGAAGATGTAAAAAAATGGCAGGTTGGCTTTCTTGGACTGTGAGGTATCAGTTTCTGATAGAGGAAATTTGCAAACTGAGGTGTACCGCAAACCCACTCACACAGACCAGTATTTGCAGTTTGACTCCCATCACCCGCTGGAGCACAAGTTAGGAGTCATCAGGACTCTGTATCACAGAGCAGACAGCGTCCCCACTAACTCAGCAGCCAGACAGAAGGAGAAATCACACACAAAACAGGCTCTAGAGAAATGTGGATATCCTAACTGGGCCTTCCTGAAAGCAGAGAAGAAACCCAAACAGGACTCCAGCCAGCCATCAGGTGAAAAGAAGGAACCCAGACCCAGACCAGTGGTCATTCCGTATGTTGCGGGAGTTTCAGAGACATTGAGACGTTTATTTTCTAAACACAACGTCCCAGTGGCTTTTAAACCCCAAAATACATTACGGCAAAGACTGGTTCATCCCAAAGATCCAGTCCCCCGGCACAAACAGAGTAATATTGTGTATGCTGTTCAGTGTCAGGAGGGCTGTGATCAGTCTTATATCGGGGAAACTAAACAGCCACTGGCCAAAAGGATGGCCCAGCACAGAAGATCAACATCATCAGGTCAGGACTCTGCAGTCTACACTCATCTCCAGGCCAGCGGTCACTCTTTCAGGGATGAAGATGTTCACATCCTTGATAGAGAGGAACGATGGTTTGAGAGAGGAGTAAAGGAGGCCATCTTTGTGAAAAGAAACCGTCCATCATTAAACAGAGGTGGAGGCCTCCGGGTTCAACTGTCCCCCTCTTACAATGCTGTTATTGCTAGTATCACTCAGCCCTCTGTGAATAGCAAACAACCATCAGGGTGCTAACGATCCATCGTTAGGCTGATGGTCCTCCTTGATCATGTGAGCAGCTGGTTTCGGCTGTCATCAGCCAACTGGTTGATCCACTGTGAGAGGGTGCTATTTATAAGACTGAGCTGAATACAGCAGCTCAGACTGAGGAAGTCTTTCGGATGAAAGACGAAACATTTCTACAATTTTTTTGCTTTGTTTTGTTTTGTTTTTTGAATGTCCAGAGGACCAGACTTAGCTTTTTTAGATGCTTCTTACAACTTTAGGCCTTAACACACGTCAAATGTCCCAAAATGTCTCAACTCAGGAATGAAGGAGCTGAGCTGGCTGGAGACAAGTGAAGAAAAAAAAATGACTTAGACAGCCACACCCAAATAAATAAATACATAAATATCTAGAACAAAATCAGGACAAAAAAATTAAATACATTTATATTTCCAGTATTCAAATTTGCACTGTCAAAGAAATGAAAATTATAAAAAAATAAAACTATATCTTATCAAACAAAGCACACCAGGGGCTTGAATACCAACGGGATTAATAGGGAAATGAAGTGCAGGTGTTGCCCTTGGAGACAGAGCACCAAACTAACTGATCAACATGAGCCAACAGCAGTATGGATAATAAAACCAAGACTATTTGTGGGCTTTAAAAACCACAAAATTCACATACACATCTTGAACAAAAACCCCACAGACCATCAGACACAGAGACTCTGCAGTGGTTTATCAGAGCCGAAAGGCTTCTTCAGCAACATTATTCTCAGACAAACATGTGCTTTCTTTAAAACAAACAGCAACAAACAACAACAGGAACATCTGTACATATTTTTAACAGAAACACCATAAATCTGGAACGTATTGAATAAAATATATTTCCATTTTCATCTTTAATACCATATATAGATGAGGGACCAGACGAAGCGCAGCCCACAAGACCCCTTATGATGAGAAAAATAAATGGAAACAATGTTCCCTCGCCCGGACGCGGGTCACCGGGGCCCCACTCTGGAGCCAGGCCCGGAGGAGGGGCACGTTGGCGAGCGCCTGGTGGCCGGGCTTTTACCCATGGAGCTCGGCCGGGCACAGCCCGAAGAGGAGACGTGGGTCCCCCTTCCCATGGGCTCACCACCTGTGAGAGGGGCCAAAGGGGTCGGGTGCATTGTGGAATGGGTGGTGGCCGAGGGCGGGGACCCTGGCGGTCTGATCCTCGGCTACAGAAGCTGGCCATTGGGACATGGAATGTCACCTCTCTGGTGGGGAAGGAGCCTGAGCTAGTGTGTGAGGTTGAGAGGTTCCGGCTAGAAATAGTCGGACTCACCTCAACGCATGGCTCTGGCTCTGGAACCAGTTTCCTTGAGAGGGGTTGGACACTCTTCCACTCTGGAGTTGCCCCTGGTGAGAGGCGCCGAGCAGGAGTGGGCATACTGGTTGCCCCCCATCTCGGTGCCTGTACGTTGGGGTTCACCCCGGTGAACGAGAGGGTAGCCTCCCTTCGCCTACGTGTGGGGGGACGGGCTCTGACTGTTGTTTGTGCCTATGCACCAAACGGCAGCGCAGATTACCCACCCTTTTTGGAGTCCTTGGAGGGGGTATTGGAGGGTGCGCCTCCTGGGGACTCCCTTGTTCTGCTGGGGGACTTCAACGCTCACGTGGGCAATGACAGTGAGACCTGGAGGGGTGTGGTTGGGAGGAACGGCCCCCCTGATCTGAACCCGAGCGGTGTTCTGTTGTTGGACTTCTGTGCTCGTCATGGATTGTCCATAACAAACACCATGTTCAGGCATAAGGGTGTCCATGTGTGCTCTTGGCACCAGGACACCTTAGGTCGCAGTTCGATGATCGACTTTGTTGTCGTCTCATCTGATCTGCGGCCGCATGTCCTGGACACTCGGGTGAAGAGAGGGGCGGAGCTGTCAACTGACCACTACCTGGTGGTGAGTTGGCTCCGATGGTGGGGGAGGATGCCGGTCAGACCTGGCAGACCCAAACGTATTGTGAGGGTCTGCTGGGAACGTCTGGCAGAGTCTCCCGTAAGACGGAGCTTTAACTCCCACCTCCGGGAGAGCTTTGAACACGTTCCGAGGGAGGCGGGGGACATTGAGCCCGAGTGGGCCATGTTCCGCGCCTCTATTGTCGAGGCAGCTTATCAGAGTTGTGGCCGCAAGGTTGTTGGTGCCTGTCGTGGTGGCAACCCTAGAACCCGGTGGTGGACACCGGCGGTGAGGGATGCTGTCAGGCTGAAAAAGGAGTCCTATTGGGCCTTTTTGGCCTGTGGGACCCCGGAAGCAGCAGATAGATACCGGCAGTCCAAGCGGCATGCGGCTCGGGTGGTTGCTGAGGCAAAAACTCGGGCGTGGGAGGAGTTCGGAGAGGCCATGGAGAATGACTTCCGTACGGCTTCGAGGCGATTCTGGTCCACCATCCGACGTCTCAGGGGGGGAAAGCGGTACGCGACCAACACCATTTATGGTGGGGATGGCGTGCTGTTGACCTCAACTCGGGATGTTGTGAGTCGGTGGGCGGAGTACTTCGAAGACCTCCTCAATCCTACTGGCACGTCTTCCACTGAGGAAGCGGAGCCTGGGGACTTTGGGTCGGGCTCTCCAATCTCTGGTGCTGAGGTCGCCGAGGTGGTTAAAAAGCTCCGCGGTGGCAAGGCTCCGGGGGTGGATGAGATTCGTCCTGAGTTCCTTAGGGCTCTGGATGTTGTGGGGTTGTGTTGGCTTACGCGACTCTGCAATATCGCGTGGACATCGGGGGCAGTTCCCTTGGATTGGCAGACTGGGGTGGTGGTTCCCCTATTCAAAAAGGGGGACCGTAGGGTGTGTTCCAACTATAGGGGGATCACACTCTTAAGCCTCCCTGGTAAGGTCTATTCAGGGGTTCTGGAGAGGAGGGTCCGTCGGATAGTCGAACCTCGGATTCAGGAGGAGCAGTGTGGTTTTCGTCCTGGTCGTGGAACACTAGACCAGCTCTACACCCTCAACAGGGTCCTGGAGGGTGCGTGGGAGTTTGCCCAACCAGTTTACATGTGCTTTGTGGACTTGGAAAAGGCATTCGACCGCGTCCCTCGGGGGCTTCTGTGGGGGGTACTCCGGGAGTATGGGGTACCGGGCCCTTTGATACGGGCTGTTGGGTCCCTGTACGACCGGTGTCAGAGCTTGGTCCGCATCGCTGGCAGTAAGTCAGGCTCGTTCCCTGTGAGAGTTGGACTCCGCCAAGGTTGCCCTTTGTCACCGATTCTGTTCATAACTTTTATGGACAGAATTTCTAGGCGCAGCCAAGGTGTTGAGAGGATCCGTTTTGGTGGCCTTAGAATCGCTTCTCTGTTTTTTGCAGATGATGTGGTCCTATTGGCTTCATCAGTTCGTGATCTACAGCTTTCACTGGAGCGGTTTGCAGCTGAATGTGATGCAGCCGGGATGAGGATCAGTTCCTCCAAATCCGAGGCCATGGTCTTGAGCCGGAAAAGGGTAGCATGCCCTCTCCGGGTCGGGGAGGAGGTCCTGCCCCAAGTGGAGGAGTTTAAGTATCTCGGGATCTTGTTCACGAATGAGGGAAAACTGGAGCGTGAGATCGATAGGCGGATAGGTGCAGCGTCCGCAGTGAAGCGGGCGCTGTACCGGTCTGTCGTGGTGAAGAGAGAGCTGAGTCAAAAGGCAAAGCTCTCAATTTACCGATCGATCTACGTTCCCACCCTCATCTATGGTCATGAGCTCTGGGTTATGACCGAAAGAACGAGATCTCGGATACAAGCGGCTGAAATGAGTTTTCTCCGCAGGGTGTCTGGACTCTCCCTTAGAGATAGGGTGAGAAGCTCAGTCATCCGGGAGGGACTCGGAGTAGAGCCGCTGCTTCTCCACATCGAGAGGAGCCAGTTGAGGTGGCTCGGGCATCTGGTTAGGATGCCTCCTGGACGCCTCCCTGGTGAGGTGTTCCGGGCATGTCCCACCGGGAGGAGACCCAGAGGAAGACCCAGGACACGCTGGAGGGACTATGTTTCTCGGCTGGCCTGGGAACGCCTTGGGATTCCCCCAGAGGAGCTGCTCCAAGTGGCTGGGGAGAGGGAAGTCTGGGCCTCCCTACTTAGGCTACTACCCCCGCGACCCGACCCCGGATAAGCGGACGAAAATGGATGGATGGATGGATGGTATTGAATAAAATAAAACATCAGTAGCCTTCTTCAGATGAACACATTAAAACGTTTTTGCAAGAAAAAAGAACTAAACACCTGGAAGGCTTTAACACTAGGGATGGGAATTGTTAAGAAATTATCAGTATCAATTCCTTTATCAATATCATTTATCGATTCAATTCCTTATCAATTCTGTTATCAATTCTCATTGGGTTAGGCAAAAAAATATAGTACACCATTTGTGTGCATGAAGTATTTAATGCTCTTTCACCAGAACAAAAATAGAACTTTTATGAAAAAATAATTCCTAATTAACATTACCGTATTAAGGGGCTGTCCATGGTTGGAATGGGTGAAAGGCTTCTATACAGTTGGACTTCTGTCTCTTCCTCAAAAAGTTCTTCTAGGGCTGTCTCTTTTTGCTGCTTTACAGGAGGCATCTGAAATTATTGACATAACCACAACTTGTAATTCACAAGTTTCAATTTTAAAATAGTGTAATAATCCATGCAATCTATCATCTTTCATTACAAAAAACAAAACTTACATAGTTATCATCTTCATCCTCTTCTGCCTCCCTCTGTGTCTCTCCCTCTGCGTCTCTCCCAGCTCTGCCAGCAGCACAAGTTTCAATTTTAAAATAAATAGTGTAATAATCCATGCAATCTATCATCTTTCATTACAAAAAACAAAACTTACATAGTTATCATCTTCATCCTCTTCTGCCTCCCTCTTCGTCTCCCAGCTCTGCCAGCTTCAGAAGAAATTCACCATTAAAAACACTGAGCAGCAAAAAAAGCTCTCACAACAGAAAGAGGCTACAATGAAACACACTGAACAAAAATATAAAACAACACTTTTGTTTTTGCTCCCATTTCTACGGTGGCATTTTTAGGTCTGTTGTGTGTTAATATCGTCATCCTGAAAGCTAAGTGTGCTAGCAACAGCCTCTGAGCCAGCCAGACTCCGGCAATCCTCGTCAGCTAAATGTTATTACATGAGATGGAGATTATTTATACAACACAGTGGAAGCAGTAAAGCAAAAAAGTAACAAGTGACAGGAACTGGAGGAGTTTAACGTTACGTGCTGCAACATTTAAACAGAGGAGGACGCTAGCTTGTTAGCTCCGCTTCCACCACCACGAAGCAGCGTCACGAAGCAGCGTGTTAAGGACGGTACATTTGTACAACCTCACCTCATTCTGAGTGGTCAAATGCTTCTCTCTGCATGTTAGAAGTATTTCCGCCCTTTGTAATCGACGCTTAGCATGTGTTGCAAGTAGACCTGGTTTCGTCTTCGCTTTTTCCTTGACGCCATGTTGATACGGCACATGTCTGTGATGTCATCACGTAAATGCGTCACCACGTCGAGTCAGTAGAACGAGTCAGAGAATCGATAAACTGAATCGTTAAGACAAAGAAAAAACATCTATATATGGTATTAAAGATGAAAATGGAAATATATTTTATGATGAGGGAAAAATAAACGATGTTTTTAAAGATTTCTATAAAACTCTATACACTCCACAAATAAATCCATCTAACGAGGATATTAATGAATTCTTGGAGAAAGTAACACTTCCAAAACTAGATATTAGTCAGTCATCAAAACTAGACTCACCATTAACATCCGATGAGCTCCATGAAGCAATTAAAAGCATGCCTAATAAGAAATCTCCAGGTCCTGATGGCTATCCAGTGGAATTCTATAGAGTATTCTGGGATATACTGGAACCGATATTCTATAGAGTGCTACTTGAGTCAGAAGGAAATGGCAGGCTACCAACACATATGAATTCAGCTAACATTAGTCTCTTATTAAAATCAGGCAAAGACCCAGTATTACCTACCAGTTATCGTCCAATTTCTCTTATTAATGTAGATGTTAAAATAATTTGTAAAGTCTTATCAAAAAGACTAGAGAAGATAACTCCTGTTATTATACATCCAGACCAAACCGGATTCATAAAGGGAAGACACTCGAACACAAACACTCGCAGATTATATAATGTAATAGAGTATTCGTATTTTAAAAATATTGAAACAGCTATTTTTTCTTTAGATGCTGAAAAAGCATTCGATAGAGTAAATTGGAATTTTTTATTTGCTACCTTAAATAAATTTGGTTTTGGGAATTACTTCATTAACTGGTTAAAAATATTATATAGTTCACCAACAGCGTGCGTCAGGACAAATAATCAATTATCTTCAAGCTTCTGTTTACAGAGGGGCACCAGGCAAGGTTGCCCACTTTCACCAGCATTATTTGCTATTTTTATTGAACCTTTAGCAGCAGCAATAAGGCAAAGTGCTGATATTAAAGGAATAAAGGGTAGAAACATAGAACATAAAATTAGTCTTTATGCTGATGATGTTTTGCTTTTTCTTGAGAACTCAGGAAACTCAATATCTAATGTTATCAAGTTAATCAACTCATTTTCAAAAGTTTCTGATTATTCTATAAACTGGACAAAATCTACAGTGCTTCCGATAAATTGTGTGTTTAATAATTCTCTTAATGAAAGACTACAATCAGGTAATATTAAATATTTAGGTGTTAATATCTCTCCTAAATTGGAGGATTTAATAAAATTAAATCATATCCCACTATTAAAGAAAATTGAAGACGATCTTACTAGATGGAGATCTCTACCCATATCACTTATGGGAAGAGTTGCCTCAGTAAAAATGATGGTGCTGCCGAGAATAAATTATTTATTCTCAATGATTCCAAATAAACCTTCAAATGAATGGTTTAAGTCCCTGGACTCTTCGATATCTAAATTCCTTTGGAACAATAAAACTCCGCGTATTAGTTTAAAAACATTACAAAAATCTAAAGATACCGGAGGATTAGAACTTCCAAACTTTTATTACTACTATTTAGCAAACAGGTTACAATATATATCAAAGTGGTTAAAACCAAATGCACTAGATGAAACTTGGATAGATATAGAACAAACTTTATGTAATAATATTAGGATTTCAGATCTACCATTTATCAGTACAGATTTAAAAAGACATGTCTGCTTTAAGAGCATCAATATTAGCTCATCTCTGACAGCATGGTGGGAGTATCTGAAAATGACAAAGTCTTCACTACTCCCATGTAGACATACACCTCTCTGGAACAATCCTGACATTCAACAAGAAAATAATATGTTAAATTTCCCAGGTTGGAGAATGAAAGGTATTGAATGTCTGGAACACATATTTGAGGGTATAGACTTTATTCCATTTAATAAATTAATAATACAATATGACATTGATAATAAATATTTCCTACAATACCAACAAATTAAGTCAATTGTAAAAAAGAAATTTAAGCTTAATAAAACATTGTTGGAAACACCAACATGTGTGTTAGAGTTTATTAATTTTCAACCACCCAAATTATTATCTAAAATATACAAAAAATTGTCTAGGATCGATGACTCGATATCACTACCTGTTGAAAAATGGGAGTCAGATTTATCAATCAACTTTGAACAAAACATTTGGTCTCAAGTATGTTCAAATACTTTTAAATTGACTAGAATCTCCAATTTACAATTAATACAATATAAGGTTCTCTATAGAGTACATTATACAGGGCAGCGAATGTTTAAGATGGGCTTTATACCATCTAACAAGTGCTCACAGTGCATAAGTAATACACCTGATGATTATATTCACGCGCTCTGGTTCTGTCCACCCGTTCAGAGGTTCTGGGTACAGGTATGTGAAGACTTGTCTAAATGTTTGAAAATTAATATCCCACTCTCTCCATCTGTTTGCTTATTGGGTATCTTTGAAGATGTTATACTAGAAAAAAATACATCCTATATGCTTTTCACTGCCTTATGCATCGCAAAGAAAACCATACTCGTAAATTGGAAAAATAAAAATAATCTTAGCATTAATCAGTATAAAAATCTTCTGTTAGATCATATTAGTCTTGAAACAGCATCTGCCGACACATTGGATCAACCTATTTGGCATTCTTTGATCGGCTCCGTTACGTAGTGAGGGTGGGGGGTCTGGGATGTGGCCTTGTGGGGCATTGGGACTGGAGGGGGGGTTGGGGTTTGGGGCGCCGGGGGGTTAGGGCTGCTTGGGCGGGGAGGACCTTGTCTTCGACCTGGGGAGGACCGGGGGGGTTCTGGGGGATATCTACTGGGGGCGGCATGCGGGCCCTCGGGTGGTCGGTGGCGGCGGTCATGGGTCGCCGGTCGGTGACCCGGCTGTGCTGGGGTGGTTTCGGGGTGGGTGCCGGGGGCTTGGGACTCTGGGGGCGTGTCGTCCCCGGGCTTGGGCCTGGTGGGGGTCGGGGGTCTTGGGCTCTGGCGGGCGGGTCGCCGGGCTATGGGCTGGCTGGCGCTCTGGTGCCCGGCTCTGGCCGGGGGCTCTCGGCTCGCTGGTGGGTTGGGGTTCATATGCTGGGGGGTGGGTGTCTGGGGGCGTGACTGGTGGCCAATGGGAGGGGGCGGGCAAACCCAGCCTGGGTGTCTAATGTGTTATGTGTTCTGAAAGTTGTTAATATGAAGGGTGGGTATAGTATTTCTTCTGGGGTGGGGATTAAGTGGATGTCCTGGATGATGGTCTTGGACTATACTTGGCCGGTGTGCGGGCCCCGGTTGGGGCCTGTTCTTGGTGCTTCCTGGCTCTGTCGACGGTTGGGCGGGCGCTCTTGGCCGTGCCGTCCATGTGGGATTTTGTGTCCTCTTGGACGGCGGGCTGACTGCGGTTCGCAGGGGTCGTGGCGGCCCTGGTGGGTGTGGGCTGTTGGTTCTGCTGTTGGCGACCCTCGGGCCGTGTCCCTCTCTGGTCTTGGCTCAATGTCCTGGCGGTCGGAGAGGTGTTTCCTTTACCTCACTCCTTGGGTGGACCTTGGCGAGCTGGGGGGGTAAGCAGGGTCAGCGGGGGAGCTGACTCGCTGTGGGAGCACTGTTCCTGCAGATATTTTTCTCCCCATCCCTCAACACGCACCTCCGCCCTCTTCATCTTAAATTAATACATGTAGGGAATTTGGGTCTCGGGTGTGCTGCAATGGTTTTACATCTCTGTTGTTAAGAGCACCTGGGACTCAATTTTATATACACTTTAGACATTCATTCATAAACATCTTCATAAAAGTCACATATAGGGAATGGAGTGAGCACTATGGCTATGGGTGGCGGGATGACATCAATCTCGCCCCCATGCCTATGCTCACTCAACATTATGCATCTAGACAATTAGGGCCTGGGTTAGAGTTGGAGTGGAGGGGAAACTGGTATAATGCTAGCCTTTGCTCCTTCTCTTTCCCTTTTAAATACACTTTACAACAACACTCACCAACAGTACATTTGGGGGCGGGGGTGTGTGTGTCGGGGTCTTGATTTGTTAATTTCAATTTTATTTATTTATGTATTTATTTATATATTATTTATTTATTTTTCTCTTACCCCCTGGTTGCCTTGCGGACATTCTGGGGGTGGGCCGTCAGGGGTTGTGCTGGGGTGTGGGGGGGTTCGGGGCCTGCGGGTTCGCCGTGGGCGGGGCTGGCAGTGCGCTCCCTCTGGGGCTGCTTGGACTCGGGTGTCCTGTCCTGTCGGCGGGGCGCGGGGTGTGCCGGATCTTGGGACGTCTGCTGCTCTCCACCCCAGAATGAATGGGTCTACCTCCTGGGTTTGGATGTGGGCTGCCCCATGTAGGGAGCAGGTACATGTCTTGGACCTAGGGGGTATAGAGTGTGCATCGGGATTATGAATGGAGCGTGTCGTTATTGTTTGTCTTTCTGTGACTGAGGGTGAGGATGAGGGTGGGTCTGAATGAGTGTGTCTGTGTATGAATGTTTAAGTGTCAGGCTGGGACTTGGACTGCCCCCTCTCTGATACTTCTGAGGCTACCCAGTGTCGCGCTCCTGCCACGTGGCCCCCTGGTGGGTGTTCCTCTGCCTGCGGGCGTGCTTGGGGCCCTCACTATCTGGGGCTGGGCGCTTGGGCGTTTGTCAGCTCGGCCTGGTGGCTGCCTGGTGGGGCTCGGGTCCTCTGGTCCTGTCAGGTCTGGACCTGAGGGATGGGCGTCCCCGGTGCCCGAGCCTCGGTGACCGGCCCTGGGGCTACGTCGGTGCAGCGGGCTCCGGCGGGGGCCTGTGTATTGTCGCTGTTGACCCCGGGGGGTCATTGTGTGTGGTCCCTGGTGGGGTTCGTCCGGTTCTTCCACTTGGTCGGATCTGGGGAGTGGACGAGTGGCTCGTCCTGTTCGGGTGGTCCTGGGGACTCTGGGCTCGGGGTCCTTCCTGGGGTCTTGGGCTTTGATCGCCCCTTCGTCTGTCTCGGGCTTTGGGGGGACGGGTCTCTGATGCTTCACAGTCGCTACTAAATGTTCTATTGGAGGAACCTTATTCACTTATGCATGCTCACAACCACACACAAATGGATGCAGGGATGTATAGTAGATGTATGTAGATGGGTATATAAATGAATATAAATATATATGTATGTATATTGTATATATATTTGTAGGTATGGGTATGTGTATTTATAGAAATCTTTTGCAAGGTCATGAATATTATCAGTCTTTATGCTTGTATGTTTCGTTGTTGTGTTCTGTCATGTGCTTTGCAGGATTGTGGACGGAGGTTTGGTGTGTTTGCCTTGTGCTCTTTCTGTGGACAATTGTTGTTTTGTTGTCTCACTTTCTCTTTTCTTTCTTTCTCTCTATTAAAAAAAAATACATATTGGAGTGAGAGGATGGCTATAAGGTGTGAAGGGAGGCCATCTATAAATGGAAAAAAAAAAAGAAAAAAAAAAAACGTCACCACGTCGAGTCAGTAGAACGAGTCAGAGAATCGATAAACTGAATCGTTAAGACAAGCAGCCTACAATTCCAGAGAATTGAACTCTAAAGAACCGGTTCTTTAAAAGAACCGGTTCTCAATTCCCATCCCTATTTAACACCTGCAACAGGTGTGTGCACCTCGTTTGTAGCCCAAATGACAGACAAGATTTTACAAACGCTGTGTCATAAATCATTAATCACTGTGACTTCAAGTTGTCTGCAATCAATGGAAGTTATTATAAATGTAAAACTGAATATTTTATGGAGTTAATGTATTAACTTAGGTTTGGCAGCAGGAC
>JBBPBX010033267.1:18333-33364 GCA_038048925.1 Garcialebias charrua | reverse complement strand
TTTATTGTTTGTTTGTTTATTGTTTAAGGAAATTCTACCATTGCTGTTCATTGTTCTTTAGTTTTAGCAGGTCGCTTTCGTAAATGAGCCCATGAGGTTCAAAAGATTTACCTGACTAAATAAAGGTTGAATGAATGAATACTCTGTGCCAATATGTTGTAAAGAGGGAGCTGAGATGGTCTCTGTTTATAGGTTGGTCTATGTTCCTACCCTCACCTAAAGTCACAAATGCTGGGTAGTGACCCAAGGAATGATAACGCTGATACAAGCTGTTAAAATGAGTTTTCACTACATTGTAGATAGACTCGCTTTTAGAAATAAGGTGATATGTTCAGTTTTCTGGGAGAGACTTAGAATAGACTGCTGCTTCTCTACAAAGTACTTTGACAATTGCTAGTTGAGGGGTGGTTTAGCCATCTGGTAAGGATGCCCCCTGGGGCATGTCCATCTTGGAGGAGACCCTGGGGAAGACACAGGACATGCTGGAGAGACTATCTCCACCGCTAGACTAGAGTGGGTATCGGCAGTGGGCAGCCCCTTGAGTGCTTTGCCTTTGATAAGTGTGACTCCACTCGGCTCTCGTCTTATTGGTTCTTCTCGTGTGTTAGTGATTTGCCACTGTGACCTGTTTCACCACTCTGCGGGCAAAATTGTCAATGCGAAGTGGGCAGCATTGTAACATGTCATTGTTTTCAAGCCACTCTGCCCATTGTGATCCTTCACTGTCATATAATCAGACTTCATTTTCTTTAGCTTACCCTTTCACTGCTTATAAGTTTGGGTGTAGTCATATTGAACCATCATCTCTGATAAGAAGCTCTGTAAATGCATTCTTTATTGTGGCACCATCCAGCTCACGCTCGTAATTTCAGCCAATAAAGTTAGAAAGGTCTGTAACTTATCATTCGTCCATAGCACTAATCTAGGAACTTCTATACCAGAAAATAACAAAAGCAGCACACACTCAACACAATCAGAGAGAAAATGGAGGTTCAGATGTACTTTGAAATTTTGCTGGGTGGGTCATCCGGTGATGTAGTTCCACTGGCCAATCAATGGCTGCTGTCTGCTTATGTAAAAATCATCATATCGGAACAGTTTGCTTGGCACTAACAAGGTGGTCCCATAAACTGGACTGAGTGGGGACAGGTATCGAAAGTGGACATGCCCTTAACTGGTGCGGTGTGGTGCGGAACAGACGACTTTAGAGACAGTGGCAAAGTGTCTCTCAGCTGACATGGGATTGCCTTGATATCATACAAGAAGTGCTAGAAGAGGTGGTTGTGAAAAGAGAAGTCTAGGAATCTCTGCACAAGCTGCTACCACTGTAACCCAACTAAAAAACTAATGGAAATAATAGATGGATGGATTAAAATTTTAAGCATTTAGTTAACCTTTTGCTACTTTAACCTTTAGCCATTTTTTGCTTTTAGTTTTTACAAAACTGTTTGCTTCTTTTAGGTAACGTTTCACTGTTTTTAGCTTTCAACTAGACATGCTTCGTTTAGTGTCTGGCTATTGCTTTTTAAATTTACCTAGCATTTTATTATTTTTAGCTGCAGTTTTGCTACTTTTTGTTCAATGCTAATGTATTGAAACTATTTAGTAATCAGTTTCTTTTCTCAGTAATAAGTCAGTATCAGCTTTTTCAGCAAAATTCAACAGTCATTTACATTTTATTTTATTTTACCAAAGAATGCAGTTTCTCAGCTTAACATTTACACCTGTGTGTGCAGTATGCCGCTGTTTTATGTAGCGGTCTGTGGTCGATACACAGCAACCTAAATCTCATGTGGCAAGAAGTTGACAAAGACCATTAAAACACTTTGAAGAAACAAAGCTGTTTCAAATTGAGGGATCTGTCATTACATACTTGCTGAAACTGTCCTCATTTTAAAGACTGGGATTAAAAGATTTATGAGTGCGTACATTCACAGGCATGAGTGTAATCCCATCCCTGAGGTTTGTTTGTTGCTATGACAAACACGGCAACAACATTGTACAACTTTATGACTATAGAAAGTCTTAAACACATTCCATGATGTCAGTATGCCTCCCTGAATTTGGTATGCACACAGACGCACACACACTGTCTTTGGCAGTACCTGTCGCACTCCCAGAATGCACCACTGGGAGCAGGGGAGCGTGGGAGAGCTGTCGACTGTGACTGACACCCGGTAATTAATCCTGGGAGAGAAAACGGTGCTGGGAGACGGCAGCGAAACACTTCTACAACCTTCATACAACGTTGGCTCAACATGGCCCAAACATTTTCCTATCTTCACAGAAATCCAGAGGGAGACTTTTTAAAAATCTCCTCTTAAAATAAAGATTTTTTTCCACTTTTATTTATGGATTTGACATGTAGAGCTTCATTTCTTTCTGTTCGTTTCCTCTTTTGCTTCTACGGTCTTCTCGACTTCAGTCTGTCTTTCTCATTTTTACTCCAACCACATCTTGCATCTTTCCTCTCTGTAACCTCCATCCTCCTCTCTCCTTCTGCCACCCCTTTCTCGTTCTGTTTCACTTTAACAATAATTGTTGGCCAAGTGTTGAGCGGGGCCAAGCGGGAGAGCCGGCTAAATTGGCCAGAGCATCGACCCTGCTATTACCATCCGACTGGGGTTTATTCAATGCTCCCCTTGAGTCCTTCCAGCTTTGCCTTCATTCTTCTCTCCATCCCTCCCTCTTCCCCCACAAAACCGCCACTAAGTAAGCTGAGGAAAATCTGTGAAACGCATCAAGGCTTGACAGGAGCCCTAAAATGGAGAAGAAACCTCCGTCTAACCTGAACACAGAGGAGAAAACAGCTCTTCTAAGTGGCTGTCACTGGTTCTTGTTACTGCACTGCAGCGTGAGTGCTTACATGTGTATTATCTTTTTTTTTTTTACCCCAAATTTAACTTTTTAAAATCACTCTCTTTGAATTAGATACATCTTATGTAGATGTCAAAACTAATCAAAAGAAAACGCAACTTTTAGTACAGCTGGACCTCTAAGCATAAGCAAATCTTGCCTCTTCGTAAACATGTGGAAAAACAAAGCAGTGCTACAGATATTCAGTCAGTCGGAGGAAAAGAAGATTTAATAAACAGGCCTAGAAGTCATTGAAAGAATGCAAGTTTCATGCAAGAGATTTAAACAAAGATTATCTTATAATACGAAGAGACAGTTGTAGCCGTGTTGCCCAAACCTTTTGAAT
The DNA here is from genome assembly GCA_038048925.1 of Garcialebias charrua. Lineage (NCBI taxonomy): Eukaryota > Metazoa > Chordata > Actinopteri > Cyprinodontiformes > Rivulidae > Garcialebias > Garcialebias charrua. The sequence continues at coordinate 30,162 of JBBPBX010033267.1, read as the reverse complement.
TTCATTAAGCATGATCTCATGCAACATTGCAAGATCTTTGGGAAAATCTGTTAATCCATCTGTAACATTGACTGAGTTGGAGCTACTTTTTGTATTTGTTGGGGTTACTCAGCTCTGGGGGCCATCTTGAATTGTGTTCATCCCAAAAGTTCAAGTCACTTGGGATATCCAATTATTATTTTCAGGAGGTCTCGTTAAAATTTGTCCAGAAATTCGTAAGATATATTTTTAATCAGCAGACATGTACAAGAAATGTACAAAAGCACAAGCAAAAACTATGATACACTTTTAAAAACAGCAGGAACAAAGCCTAATAATTCTTTGAACACTAAATATAAACATGCAAAAAAAAGAAAATTTTCATTAATTTCCTCAGTCATGTAGCTTTCTTATTCTGTCAGGCTTTAGGCAGGTAGATCCCAAGATCTGCAGCAAATTGACTGGCTTAGCTCTTGACTTTAATCTGTAAAGTGAGTATTGATTTCAAACATAACACAGTACTAGTCTACTGGAGGAACAAAGGTGTCCGACAGGTTACAAAAAATACAATACAGCAGGAAGAGCAGTGATGTACAACATAAAACCCCTTTTTTTAATCGTACCGTCTCAAACCATCTCATTTTTCAACTCAACTTGGTTCTGCACGGTCTCAGTAGTTTTCCATAGACATGAGTGCTGTTTGAATGTGGGTAGGTCATAGGAATGTACGATATGGCCTAAAATTCATATCACGATATGTATTGTGAAGGGTGGCGATAACGATATATATCGCAATATGTTTTTGGTATAAAACTTGCAATAGGAATGAAAAAAAAAGCATAGGGTGTCCTTTTGCCATAATTTATTTTGAAAACTGCTATACCACAAAATAATCTCTATTAAGAAAATTTCACTACTAGGTCCAGAGAGTTTTTAAATAATTGACAACTCAAGCATTAGGCTTCTTTCTTGTAGTGCAAAATATATCTTGTGTAGTTTTAGCCATAAGTTTTAAACTAAAGAATATGTTAACTCTTAACAGTTTCCAATATTGACACCAGAAATGAACAGTAACAGAGCAGCATTTTACACTGAAAACACTTCACCCTCCAACCCTCTAGAGGGCGTCTCCTTCAGCTTTAAGGAGAGCTGACAAGGCAACCAGTTTCCTCTGTGGCTTTGACCAGAGGGTCTCGCAGTAAAATCACACAACACAGCGTTCTGTTCACAGATCAGAGGGCAGCTTTCTCTAAAGCTGACCAACGCTTACTTTAACTTTCGACAAAAAAAAAAAAAAACTTTCGACGGAACACAGCGTTTTGCGCATGCGTCCGAATATGGCAACACTACGGCAAGCCGGACGTAGTTAGCTTATAGCTTCGCTACTNAACCGTTTAGATGTCAAATCAAAATCAGAAGGAATTACCTTTCACAGGTAAGGCATAACACTTTCTCTAGATTGTATTTAAGCTATAGTCTGGACGATTTTCACAATTATAACATTGTTTTGGAACCGTAAACTAGTCAACGAAAATACTATGGTTATGGTTTCCCGCTCCTCAGATTTCATTGATACAGTTACTTAGATGGTATTTACTTTAGTCTGCACACGGTATTAAACAACAATATATACACATATATTGATAATTACGAGAATAATGTCAAGAAAGTCAAATTAAAACGATTAAGTCATAATATTACGATAATCAAGATCTGTATCAAGATCTGTTTTGATCAGCTTGATCAAACAGCAGCCAGTTTCTCTCTGTTGTACTGCTCGTACAGATAACATGTGAGCTAACTTATTTATGTTTAATTCTTGAAAAAATTATAACAGTTAACTTCAAAACAGTCCTCGTTTTAACACAAACGCAAAACTTATTTTTGTAGGAATTCTCATAATGGATGGCTGTACTAGAAAATGTAATTTTCCTTCGAGGATTATTATTAATAATAATAATAAAATTGTAATTTAACAACTGAGTTAATATATCCAGTCAAAATGGAACTGTTAAAGGTTTAAAATTGTAAGAAAGATTTTATGGTACTATTACCAACTGTATCCCTTATTCAGAAGATAAAATAACAAATAAATGAATTGGCTCAGTCAAGCATTTTGTTAGTTTGTTGTTGCTGTGTGTTTAGCTTTTGTTCTTCTTTATAGGTTTCCTAAAGATAGTGTTAGGAAGAGAAACTGGGAAGTTGCGCTGAGGAGGGAAGGGTTTTCAGCCAGTTCATCTTCAGCACTCTGCAGCAAGCATTTCAAACCTGAAGACTTTGACAGAACGGGTCAGACAGTGCGGCTCAAAGATGGAGCTGTTCCTTCTGTCTTTAGTTTCCCTGCTCACCTCCAAAAGGTATTTATGTTAAAATAGTTTGGAAGATAAATGAATGCTGTGCTAATGCACTTTTTCTGAATGTGAAGGAGTTTATTTGTTTTGTGACTAAAAATTATCTTTTACTTTAGCCTGAACAACAGAGACATCAAAGAAGGCTCAAGAAGCTCTCTCCATTTTTCAGGCATTATTAAGGTATGTACAACAATTTTCAGCTTTTTTAATTTTGTTTCACCATTGTTACTTGTTGCTTTCACATTTCTAAGTGTGAAAATCATTTAGTGGTTTCTTGAAGTTATTTTTGTCATGATAACACAGACAAAACAATTTCTTGTGAAGGTACCTATCTGTGGTGGGATTCATCATCAACATTGACACGCTGATGTTGATGATTCCTGAACAGCTTCAGCAACAGCAGTACATCTGCACCTATCGCTTTAGCCAAGATCACTTGGAACTACTCTTCAATTCCATCAGGGCATCAGGTGGTCATTTCTTTCTTTTTTTCACTTTGGTTTGTTTGTATGCATGCATGTATGTCACATTGTTTACAGTGTTGTAATTACATCATTAGTTTTTCTTCTTTAGGATAAAATTAATTCTAACTCGGTGAAATCTGACTGTGTTGAGTCTGTTTATTTATGTTTTCTCAGGGGGCTGGAACAATAACCCTTCAGCTGGGCAGTTTGAAGCCATTTTTCGTCATCTGATGGTGCGGTGTGGGGTGTCTCCAAGTGGATCAGGAAATGTGGCAGTACAGGATGCAACTGTGTTTCTGTCTGCTCTCGAACTGTCATCTTCTCCCACAGCAGAAGTAACCGAAGAGCTGCCATCGCCATTTGCAAATACTTGTGCAATTGTGCGTGACCACACTTATCTGCCAACACGCTTCGGTGGTCTTGTTGACAATGCAATTGTCTACATCTCGGGGTTTGTGGTCCGGAAAATCTTAAAGAAGCTTGTGTGTGACGTATGCCATGGTAGCTTGGTATCTGATGCTGTACCTACATCTTTTGACCAGAGCTACCACTTACTTAAACTAAGAAACAAAGGGGGTCTAATGATACCATCTGCAGGGACTTTGAGGGTAGTCAGGTCAGCTGAACGTTTCATCTCTTCCACTGGTACATTTTCATCTTTAAATCACTTCTTGGTCTGCTGCCCTCATACATCTCCTCCTACATGTCTTTGAGTGAGTGTGCGCTCTCAGGACATGATTACCTGCAGTGTTCCGTCAGTGAGGACTGAACTTGGAAAAAGGGCCTTCTCCTACTCTGCTCCTGCTTCATGGAATATCTTACAAAAAGATCTGAAGCTCTCGACCTTGACTTCTCTAAATGGTTTTCAGAATCTGTTGGAATCCTGGCAAAAACCAATGCAGATTTGTTCCTGTCTTTGATTTTATACGTCTACCTTATGTTTTGCTCGTTTTTTGATACTTTGTTAAAAAAAAAATTTCTTTCTTTTGTTTTTTTCTCTTTTTTGTTTTCTATTGTTTATTGTTTGTTTATTGTTTAAGGAAATTCTACCATTGCTGTTCATTGTTCTTTAGTTTTAGCAGGTCGCTTTCGTAAATGAGCCCATGAGGTTCAATAAGATTTACCTGACTAAATAAAGGTTGAATGAATGAATGAATCGCCAGTCTGTGTCCAGGCAAGCTGTCAGTTTGTCCTATATTGATCAGTTTGTACGGGCTGATGTTGGTGCTGAGGATGTGTTCTGTCTGGGTGAGCACATTCAGGAAACACAGTGTGGAATAGACAATCATCACTATGTGTTGATGTCCCTTGTCGTTTCTGTGTTCCATAAATTAAGACTGCACCACATTGCCAAACTGAAAACGACACAATTACAGAGTGGCAACACAAGAAAAAAAAACGTGCAAAACCATTCTTTTTAAAGGCTTTTAGTGCCTTACTAGGAAAAAATGTATATAGTGTATATAACGTGTATGTGTGTTGTTGAAAATCTTTGTTGGCTCCAAATAGCCTAAAAACTAATAAAAAATGAGAGGCTATGTTAATTTTTTATATTCTTTGTGGTCCTGGGGGAGGGTGTGTGAATTCATTCATTATAATTCATATAATATAAAGTGTAACATAAATTACTTATTAAAGGGGCAGATTTTTCTCTTCTCTCAGCTGCTTTTCATTTCATTGTATTTGCATTTTATTTTTATTGTACATATAATCTTTTGACAATAGTAATTTCATTTCAAAACAAACAAATTCACATACAAAAAATACATATCAAATAAAATGAAAGGTAGCAGAAAGGAGAAAAAATCTTATATCTGCCCCATTAAAAAAATATATTAACTATAATAATAATAGTTTCAAATAATAACAAAACAAAAACTTCAGCTCCTAAACAGCAGCTCTTATAAATACAAATGATAGAATTTCATATTTCTTTAACAATTTTTTATCATTATTTTAAACAAATTAATAGAGCCAGCGTTTTTACAATCACTATTCAGAGTATTCCATAATCGTATTCCTTGGACTGAAGTACATCTGTCCTTTAAATTTATTTGAATTTTAGGTTTTAAAAACATTAATCCCTTCAGATTGTAACTACGTTCCCTCTTAACAAAATGTGATTGGATGTTCAAAGGTAATACATTTTTATGAGCATTATATAACCTGCAAAATATTATAATTAACTAAATCATAAGACTTCAATAATTTCAACTGATAACGTAATGTATTTAAAACGTAATGTATTTTGATGGGTGACTGTAGTGTTTTCTAGTTTTATATATATATACAGTAGTTATATATATAGTTATGTATGCTTATCTGATATATATATATATATATACTTATATATATATATATATAATTTAACCATCTTGTGTCGTTGCATTTAATTATTTTCAAACTCAGAATATTTTCTAAATAACGAAATATAAGTTATTAGTGAAGGAAATTCCGTCTGGATAACAGCGGACCGACTGCTCTAAATTATACGACAGGTCTGGACCACACGTAGATTTTGTTCGTATCTGAAAAAAATCCTAGGATACGAAAACATTGTTGAATGCCACAAATGATCCTAAATCACTCGTGCGCACAGTTTAAGAACAAATCTGTGCGTACGAACGGTTCGTGAATGAGGGCCATTGATCCCAAAATGTCCAGAAAGAGAAAAGTTGATGCAGACGGAAGTTTCAAGAAAGATGGGAAGGCGAATATTTGTTTGTGCTTCCAGGAGAAAGACCTGTATGTCTTTTGTGTTACGAGGCGGTGTCGGTTTTGAAACCAAACACGGAGCTAAGTACGCTCCAGGAGAAAGACCGGTATGTCTTTTGTGTTACGAGGCGGTGTCGGTTTTGAAACCAAACACGGAGCTAAGTACGCTAAAGCTAGCCTTCAAGAAAAGCAACACATTCTGCCAAGAATTAAAAGGCAAACTGCGGTCGCAGCAGAGTTTGTTCATGAAACCCACAGCCAAAAACGAGGCTGCAGTGAAAGCTAGCTTCATTGTGGCTGAAGAAATCGCTTCCAAGTCGTTTTCAGATGGAGCGTTTTTGAAGCAGTGCATGCTGAAGGTCTGTGAGCAGAGACGCAAACAAGTCATCACGCAGATGTCCGACACGATCACGGCTTTCCAGCGTGAATTGGACTTATGGATGTGACAAGTGAAACAGGACAATCTTGTCCACTTTCCTGTTTGTCAGGTTAGCATTTTTTTAAACAATTAAAATATAATAAAATGTAATTCAACAAAGAAGAAGAACATTTAAACTGTGTGCAATTTAATGATTGTGCTTGCATTTTGTTTTGTGTTTATCATTTTCAGAACATGATCAATCGTAGAGAGAGAATCCACTTGTGTGTTCCAGGCAGCATCTCCTCATCAAAGACTACCGGTAACCAAAAAACTTGAGTAATATAGTTGTGAACTGAGTCAACCTTTATTTTGGTATTTTTAGTTGATTACATATTATTTATGTGTAGCTGCTGTTGTAATTATTTAATGTTTGCAGGGTGTGTATGCACACAAATTGTTGTCATCAAACCATCAGTTGGATGCAAGGCTGTGTGTAGCCTTTTTTTGTAAAATGCTACATGTGTCATACATGTTCTTTGCAGCTCAGTTTTATGTTATTTTTCTTTATTAACTTGGACATCTAAAAAAGCTAAGTCTGGTCCTCTGGACATTCAAAAAACAAAACAAAGCAAAAAAACTGTAGAAACATTTCGTCTTTCGTCCGAAAGACTTCCTCAGTCTGAGATGCTGTATTCAGCTCAGTCTTATAAATAGCACCCTCTCACAGTGGATCAACCAGTTGGCTGATGACAGCCGAAACCAGCTGCTCACATGATCAAGGAGGACCACCTCTGGACCATCAGGTCCAGAGGACCAGACTTAGCTTTTTTAGATTTTTCTACCTGGATTATTGAGCATGCATCAGGGTATTAACTTGGACAGTTTGATCCTTCATTAATGGAGTTATGTGGGTTTTCATAAGCTGACAAAATGTAAAAGGATTTATGTTAGAGCAACAAGCAAACAGATGTTTTCTATGCAACTGTAATTGTCAGTTGAATAAGTTATAATAAATGAGTTATTCAACATTAAGGAGTACGGTAGTTACATTTATTTTACATTACATTAGATTACATTTAGTTACATTTATAAGTTACATCTGGCCCTTCAAGGACAGCCATTATGCCAATGTGGCCCTCGGTGAAAATGAGTTTGACACCCCTGCCCTAAAATGATACATTTTCTCAGTTTAAACTTTTGATCTGTGATTTGTGTTCTATTCTGAATAAAATATTAGATGTTGGCACCTCCACATCATTGCATCCAGTTTTTATTCACAATTTGTATAGTGTCCCAACTTTTTTGGAATCCGGTTTGTACATGCAGTGAAATGAAATTGTGTACACAGGATCCCAGTTACATCCAACAATAGTATATATTGTAAAGGAAAACAGTAATAAGATATGAACTAAGAAATATGTTAAACTAAGAATTAGGGATGTCCCGATCAGGTTTTTTTGGCCTCGAGTCCGAGTCCGAGTCCTTTAATTTGAGAATTGGCCGATTTCGAGTCCCGATCCGATACTTCTAAAATACATTTTTAAAATGAAGGGAAAAAAAAGAAACAGATCTAGATGTCCCTTAATTTTTATATTATTTACCTTAATATTTAACAGAATACTTCTGTGAGGTAGATTGAACAATCAAGTACCGTAATAAGATTTTTTTTTTAAAAACAGTATGAAATAAAAATGTCTAATTTAAAATAAGCAGCTCAACTTAAAATACTGAGCAGGCATGTAAACAAATAAGAAACTTAGGTTGTTGTGTTAAATGCAGCCTTTTCCTTACCTCCTCTTGAAATACGAACTGTCTGTACCTCCTCTTGAAATACGAACTGTACATAACTCACAGTTTGCAAACGCAATATCTTTGTCATCCACTTTAAAATATCTCCACACGACAGACATCGCTGCCTCCCTTCAAGCTGCCGCGTTCCGCGTCTTTTTTACGACAGTCACTGCTTTACGGCAGGCGCGGCTGCAAAAATATTGTGCACGTTTTGTTTCGAGACAATTTGACTCTGTAACACAACATACAGTTAATATAATATTCCCGTTTGTGTTTAGAATAAATATACACATATATATCCGACCACTTAAAGCTAATATGCTGCGTTCCACTTCTTTTTTACGACAGTCACGCTTTACGGCAGGCGCTGTTGCTAAAATATTGTGCACGTTCTTTTTCGAGACAATTTGACTCTGTAACACAACATACAGTTAATATAATATTCCCGTTTGTGTTTAGAATAAATATACACATATATATCCGATCCCTGATCGGTGTGTAACGCCCGAGTCGAGTCGAGTCTGAAATCACGTGATCGGGACCCGGTTTTCGATCACGTGATCGGATCGGGACATCCCTAATTGTTTGTACATGGGGATTGATTGTTCTAGATAGGTTGTGTTGCATGTGTTAAAAGCTTACTTCTCAGATTCCAACAGGAGGTTGGCTTGAAACACAGCATTGAAGGCTACTTATGGGACTGATCTGGTTGGCAGGCCACAGACTGCGATGAAGTACTCCGGATGGGGAATGAAACATTTCTCACTTAAAGAAACTCGTCCAGATGGCATGATTTGACCTTTTTTGTTGAGTTGCTAAGGTTTTCCAGCTTTTACAGTCTGCTTTTGACATAATCCAGTCAGATTTGTTCCGTCTCAAACTTGTGCTAAATGCTGATAAAAAAGGGATGTTGTTTTCTAACAGAAAGTCATTACCAGCAGTCCTTCCTTCTATGTTATCTTCAAATAGTGTCCCTATTGAGTTTGTCAATGCTTGTGAATACTTGGGTATTTTGGTCGATTCGCATTTCTCTTTTAAGCCCCATGTCGAAAACTTGGTTAAGAAATTCCAAGTTAAACTGGGTTTCTTTTTCAGAAATAGATCTGTCTAACTCTGAATGCTAGGAAATGCCTTGTAACTGCTACATTCCTCCCCTTCATTGACTACAGTGACATTATTTACATGAATGCTCCTGTAAGCACCTTGCAGATGTTGGATGTTGTCTATCATGGTCCGCTCAGATTCATAACTGGCTGTAACTATCACACCCATCATTGCACCATGTATTCACTGGACATCATTAACTTCACGCAGACTCTTCCACTGGTACATTTTCATCTTTAAATCACTTCTTGGTCTGCTGCCTTCATACATCTCCTACATGTCACTGCATGAGTGCAGCTACAGCGTGCACTCTCAGGACATTATTACCTGCAGTGTTCCTTCAGTGAGGACTGAACAAGGCAAAAGGGCATTCTCCTACTCTACTCCTGTTTCCTGGAACACCTTGCAAAAAGCTCTGAAGCTCTCAACCTTGACCTCTGTAAGGGATTTTAAACAACTGCTAAATTCATGGCAAAAACCAAGAGACATGTTTCTGTTTTTAGTATTTTACATTGCTTTATAATGTAGCTGTTTTTGTTTATTTTTTATTTAATTTCGTCTACCAGTATACAGTATACTTTTTCATTTTATATGCTTTTATATGATTGTCTACTGTTTTCTGTACCTTATCTGTGTCCTTTGTTTAAAACATGTCACTTATAAATTAGTTCTCATGGTTCAATGTGACTAACCTGTATAAATAAAGTTTGACAAAAAAAAAAAAAAAAAGATTTGCTACAGTACGTAGCATGTGGATGTACTTACAAGTGCAAGGCATGGATGCTGGGTCTGTCTCAGACCGAAAATATCCCTTATCACAGGCACAAGACGTCGATCCCTCCCTGACGGAGTAACTGTGGAGTGGGCACTTGGAACAGGAGCCATCGGTGGCCAAAGCCCGATAGTAACCAATCTTACAAGCTGAAAGATAAGAACAGTGCAGAGTAGATTCTGTTAGTTGTGTTGCAAATCAAATTGCAGAACAATCTGTTCTTCTTCATACTAAGTAACAATTGTACCTTGACACAAGTAAAAGGCAGCAAGACTCTAAGAGAATAATAATATATAATAATAAACTTTATTTGTATAGCACCTTCCTACAATGCCTTGCATTGACCAAGGTGCTTAGAGAGACCAAAACAGTCCCATTTAATTTTTGTGCAAATTAAAAAGTCAGGAACAGCTATAGAACAGTGCAACTAGAATACAGAGTGGAGACGTTAAACAAAAGCCAACATTTAGTTGTTGCAACACTTCACTGGAGCAAGAAAATCAAGACATTGCCAAAAACATTAGGATACAATCCACAATTTTCCAGGCTAAGGCTGTCAAGATATACACTTACTGTCAAAGCGAACGTTTTAGGTATAGCTGGAACAACAAAAAAGTGAAGAAAGTAATTGGATAAATATCCTAAGGCCTACATAGTATCAGTATGTAGTAACAAAACTTTGTGCCAATCCATTTGAGCACGTTTGAACTATTTCAGTCCACTTTAGGCTGATTGACTGGCCAACCAACAAATGTAGAAACATCTGTGTAGTGAAGCAAGCACAAAACCCAAATGCAGTGGATGAACGTGACCAACTACAGCTTGTGTAATTGTAGATATTCACATATGTTTTTCCTTTTCAGGAGAAGAACCAATAATGTTCCAGTCTTGACAATTGTCTGCCATTTTGGAACAGAAAAACAATGTGCTGAATGCGTACAATTCTTTTGGTAACATTTCCTCCTTTTGTCTTTATTTTCCATCTTTTGTGCTTTCTTCATTTTTTTCTTCACTTTTCTCTAAATCGTGGTTCCTCTATCAATAAAGCAACGAAGCAAGATTAAGGGTGTTTCTGACCAAAAAAACAACAATAAAAAAAAAAAAGCTCAAATAACTACTTTTTGTCTTCTTCTTTTATAACGTTCAGCTAATCTCTGGCGACTGCATACTGCAAGGAAACAAGAGTCCCTGGCATTTCAGGCAATTTAACAAACAAATGCCACCAAATTTGGCCCGCCAGAACCCTGTCACTCTTAAAAGGGCTGATTCATTCTTCTGGTGCCCAGCACACACACATCCATACACCTTTGTCTGAAATGGTAACCTAAGTGACACTTTTCCTGCTGGTGGTGACAGGGCTCGTCTTTCATTTAAGTGACAGTTTGATTGGTGGGCTCGTCTTTCAAGGAGTTTCTCCTTTGTCTATCTGTTTCTCTAATGGCTGGGGATGCCTAGCAGGATTATATTTCACCCCCTGAGTGCTGAACCAGAAGAAGAGGACAAAAGAACAATTCTCAGAGAGGTGCAGTGCAAACTGTTGCAACACCGATTGGCCCAAATAAGCTGTCACTCTGTGAGGCTCCCATGCGCTTGGCAGTGGGCGACAAACGGTGTGGTGGTCAAAGGATGGTGCTTTGGTTTTGTTAAAGTCAGTGATACACAGTGGTGGGCAGTTCCACTAATTGGCTAACAGCAGAATACATTTTTCATTTAGCTGATATGGGGCAGCACGGTGGTGCAACTGGTAGAGCTGCTGCCTCTCAGCGAGAAGGTTGCCGGTTCAAATCCCAGTCCGGGGACCTTTCTGGGTGGAGTTTGCATGTTCTCTCTTTGCATGCATGGGTTTTCTCTGGGTACTCTGGCTTCTTCCAGACCAAAAGCATGTATGTTAGGCTGATTGGTAACTCTAAATTGTCCCTAATTGAACTCTCTTCCTGACTGCCTAAGAGCTCCACAGTCATTTTGGTAATCATTTAAAGTTGGCAATTTTTAATTTAGTGAAATCTATTTCCGCTAATGGTTTCCAAAATTAGCAAAAACAGCAAAAACGCTAATCAGCTAAATCCATCCATCCATCCATTATCTTTACCTGCTTCTCAATGGACAGCTAATTCTTCATCTCCATCTCTTCTTCATCTTCATCTTCTCTGGTGAGTACCCATTTAAAATTATTTTTTTTTTAAAGGTTTAAGAGTTTAGAAAATTGTTAGAAACATTACAAGAGAGTGGGAAGGGTTTAAAACGCCTAAAAATAAATAAATAAATAAATAAATAAATAAATAAATATATATA
>JBBPBX010033267.1:0-14032 GCA_038048925.1 Garcialebias charrua | reverse complement strand
TGATATATATATAAATCCTGCTAATAAACTTTAATGAACTTTAGTTAACCATTAAATATCTGATTAACCAGATTCTACAAAAACATCTATATTAAAAATTGTACAAGTTTTCTTCATTATTTGCTGTATTTGCATTCATTGTGTCTACTTTGATTGTTCAATTTAGATTTGTGGTTTTGTTTCTTTCTCACATTTTTTTATTTTTATTTTTGCTTTGCTTTAAAGTTTAACTCTTGTTTTGTAATTTGTACATTTGTGGGTTTGAATGAAGTTGAACCAAATGCCTAATAACTTCTTTAAACATATTTGAGGGAAATATTCCTGAGAGAGCCAATAATTGTGTATTTTGATGATTTTTCAGCTGAGGTCATTTTAATAGATTATTTAATAGTCATGAAAGTGAAAACAGGATTTCAAGATAAAGCCGGCACCATTCATTTTTTTTTATTATTAACCTTAACTGATTTTAAAAAAGCATTTTTTTTAAAATACTGTACGTTTTTTAAAATAATTTCTACCCTCCGTCCCAGACCAGTCTGTTAGACAGACACCCTGTCTGCCCGTCTGCCGGGATTGGTGTTCAGCCTTCATGATCACTCAAGGCTGAAGTCCGGGCAATGGCCTTCTGCAAGTCAGCAGCTCAGTTGTGGTCAATGGAGTTATGCCCCTTTTCCACCGCTCAGTGTGGGTTGGATCAGATCGGATCAGATCAGCTCAATTCGGTTCGTCTCACATGTACGGTAGTTCTGTTTCCACAGCTTTTTTAAAAAATGAAATAAAGCCGCCCGACACGCGCGCGCGTGCACGTGACAAACCTACAGATTTGACCACTACATGGCATTAATAAGGAACGGTTAAGCTCAAGAACCCTCGTGCTATAAAGTCAGCTATGAAATATATTTTTATATCCGTTTATTTAGCTATATTTTAAGGAAATAAACCAGCCCGACGCGCGCGCGTGCACGTGGCGATCCTACTTTTTAAATCCTGCAGTTTTGAGCATTACGTGAATTTATTAAGGACACGTTCAGCTTAAGACCCATCTTTGCCATGATTTTAAAAACAAATATTTGTTTTTACCATTTTCATCATGTACAGTAAAGTACTTCCGTGTTCGCTCCCTCGCTTCAGTGAAAGCCAGCTCCATTCCACAAGTAGTACTCCTCCTCCCGGCACGGTAGAGCGCGGGTCGTCACTCCTCAGAAATTAGACCAAAATCCTGTTGCGGCACAGCTCGGAATATCCGGTGGAAATGCCGTCAGTGCGCGTCTGGCACGCAAATATTACGCAATTACCGACCCGCGCCGACCGGTGGAAAAGGAGCATTAGTTAGCTGGTGACAATGGAGCTTGGAGCCAGGGAGATGACACCCTGCACAGCCTGAGGGGGCTCAGAGGCTCCAGTGGAGAGGACCGGGAAGAGTCGGGAACCAGCAGAGCTCCATCTAGCTCGCTCTGAATGTTGTCGTCGGCCACTAAGCACAAAAAATGCCTGCACTTCAGCATTACACCACAGTGTTGTCATTATTGTTTTAAAAATCTTAAAAATATGTCAAATCGCTCCTCAAGTTAACACCAGTAATTGCAAATGGCGGATCGAGTGTTGTGAAAATTCTCAAACCCCTCTAGTGACTCTGACCCCTGACCAGTCAGTGACCGACAGTGCTCTGACATCACGTGTTGGTGTCGGCTTGGCTCGCTTGGTACCCTTGAGAAGAAGGGACCAAAAAAGGTGCCAGTTCCACAAAGAAATCATAGAGGAAAAGGGATCAAAACCGTACAGAACGGAGTCGAGGTATGTTGACTATGGAAAAGGGGCAAAACTCAACCAGGGCTAAATCCAAGCTGCTTCACTCGCTGACATTGGCAAAACCTTTACTGACTGCAGTTTACAGGAAAACATGTAATAATAATAATAATAATAATAATAATAATAATAATAATGAATTCAATTTATAACTCACTTTTCATCAGTGAAAAGCTCAAAGTGCTACACACATTGACTGCTACACACATTCATACACTGGTAGCGGCAGACTACCATGCAAGGTGCTTTCCAGTCCTACCGGGAGCAACTCGGGGTTAAGTGGCTTGCCCAAGGACACAACGACACATGGTGTGGGGAACCGGGATTCGAACCGCCAACCTTCCGATCGGGGGACGACTGCCATTACCACTACGCCACGGCCGCCCATGTACTGTAAACACCGGTGTATAATACGCTCCGGTGTATAATACGCTTTGGCCAATATTTGGAAATAAATCAGAAAAATCGGTAGATAATACGCTTCGGTGTATAATACGCGCTGCCGTGACAGTCTTTTTTATGGCCACTAGATGGCGCCAGGATACGCCTCCAGGTACAGTCTGCAGGTAAACAGACTACAGGGTGCATTAGCGCCCATAGCGGCCGAAACTGGTACTGCACCATTTTTAGGCCAAAATGAAAAACAGCGAATCAGAGCCAAAAATGGGTCTAAAAATATGGGAAAAAATCTGTAGAGAATACGCTTTGGTGTATAATACGCAGGACATTCAAATGAGCAATAAAAGTGCGTATTATACACCGGTGTTTACGGTAAGCCTTTTCCTCACAGTTGCAAAAGAGCAGAGATTAGTTAGGACTTGGTGTGATCAACACTCAGTGTCATCTCTGAAGACTAAATGATTTTAGAACAATAGCTGAAGTGTTTGTCACCGCCTTAAGTAAGAAAACAAAATTGTTGATGGGGTTTTATATGTGCGCTGGCTAGGAAAGTGGCTGGAGTATAGAATTTGGGGTCAACAGGCAGTCTGAGATACTAAAATCTGAAAAGTCCCATGTTTCCTGGCCTTGAGCCTCTTTCAATTCAATTCAGTTCAATTCAGTTTATTTATATAGCGCCAAGTCACATTAAAGAATAAAGTCAGTCTAAGACCAGGATGCCTAATTTGCATTTGGTTGGATGATTGAGCTTGAACTTTGTTGATGAGAATTTTGCTTGTCAATATGTTTCAGCCTGAGTCATGTGTCCCAGAGATCTTTGCACAGATCTCTGATCGGAGACTGCCATGGACACGTATTGGCGCCTTCATCTGTGGTCTGAAATTCTGGGTTTCAGAACATATGTTTAATAATGTGATGTCAACCTATGAGGAATCGTTTACAGCAGCAACCGCTCCGAAGAAGGGAACTGTAAAAAAAGAGGTTTAGATCCAAGTAAAACTGGAGAATTTGCTTCCTATTAGGAGTGTGTGTGTGTGTGTGTGGGTGTGCATCTGTGTGTGTGTGTGTAAGGGTAGAGACCACAGCGGTGGGTGGTCTGAGAATCTCCTTAAGTCTCAATGGATTTATCACTGTCCAGGCCAGCTATGGCAAACCCTCACACAACCGCAAATACAGACTAACATGAACACGTGGGTTTGGTTTTTATGGGATTTGGGCTGAGACCCCTCATCATGTCCCTTTTTATAAAGCTCTCAAAAGACTAACCCAATATTTTCACACTATCATTTTTATGTTTCCCTTTTTGCCCTTGTCACTTTCTAGTAATCCTTTATTATTTTTTCTGACTCGCCCTCCTCCCTCTTTCTCTTTCTCCCGCTCTTCTTGGCATTCTCTTGGCAGGCCCCCTTTCAGATGGAGAGGGACTTGTCAGATGCCAAATCCTCAAGCTCAGAGCTCAAAGCCGGACAAAGAGACTGGTGACTTACAGTTCTATTCTGGAAAAGGCAAAAAAAATAAAATAAAAAAAATGAAATCCCTCATAGACTGGAACATCACATTCTTACCCCATTCTCTCCCTGCAGCTCTCTCATTCAATCCACTTCTTTGGCCTTAGCCTCCCCACACTGCACCATCTTTTTGATCAGTCTTTTAACTTTGCCCAATTCCTGTTGTCTCTGCTAAAATGTGTTTAAAAGTGAAGGAGTGACCGTTGGGGGGAGGGGGGGTCATGTTTCTGCAAAAACTTCAGACTGGAGGAAAAGTATTGATACACTGGTAGACACCACTCCTACCCCCACCACACACACACAAATGCCATTTAAAACAAGCATTCTTCTGAGGGAAAACAACCCGCACACCACACTTTGAAACGAAAGACATGCTCCTGATATTGCAGCCAAATCAAACCACATCAACCCACACACCCACATACTGCAGCCCACCTTTTCAACCTGCATATGAAAGCAAGTCAAGCAGCCTACACAACAAAGTATCCAATTCACTAGGGATCTGAAACTCTGAGATCTGACTTGCACCACAATAGCCATCCGAATCTCCGGGAATGCAACACCAAGCACACAGAACACAATAGCTTGGCCTGCCCAGGTAGAACAACCGCCTCTCAGAAAAAAAGAATTACTTTCAATCTATACATTTTCTCCACTTTCATGGCTTCACTTAATTTTCTTTAAGCGATGAAAACTCTGGCCCCTTTTTTCAGTCAAAACAGACAGCCAGCACTCTTCAGGAGAACAGTCAGGGGTGTCCTCACAAAGCAGCTCTTTCAAAACCCAAGCGATCAGCTTTCAGGCCTGAAGGGCAAATAGAGCCTCTCCTTCTTACACACCTTGAGAAGCCAACAGTCTCCATGCCGCCTGCCTTTGTGCCATATCTTCTTTTCTTCCTGCGGAGGGAAGCTTGATGATAACAGTCAGACTCGTGCTAGAAGGTATTACTATTCTATGAGTACATTATTTGTCCATCTGCTGCAGTCACAAGCTGCCATTGTCCATCACCATGAGGACTGGAATATAGACAATAAAAGAGAATCAACATCAATTTCACCTGAGTGACTGGCATATAAGAAAGGGATAACTAGATGCTGACCATTAGCATCTGCCCCAGAGACAGCAGGAGAGTAGAGCAGGTTAACTCATTAATTCCGTCACTTGGTGTTATTAATTACCTCTGGCTCTGACTGCGTCTCAGAGCCACACGGCCGGCCAAACACATCAGCATGATGGATGAGGGACACACGGCCACCGAAACTGATCACCATGATTGATGGCATACACTCAACACACATCTTGACCTTGGCCTGTTTTGGGGAGGGGGGAGGTCCGACATCAATTGTACCATTCTTTAGGATGCAAATCCAAAAGTCAGGTGGTCACATCTGGGTTGACATCCTTACTAGTGTTAATGAAGGATTTAAACAAAAGCCAACGAGGCTAACAACATTAATAGCACAAAAGCCAAATTTGCTGACAGTGCTGCTAGTGGTGACCAATGCCAGGGGGACAAGAGTTGGCAGCAGTTTGTCTGTCAAATGTCAGATGATTTATGACTGTAAATTACCAATCCATCAAGTAAGAGCCAAAAAAAGTTGTCCTTAATAAAATGTCCATATCTAACACCCCAACCAAAGACCCAGATGCAGCGACACACTACTTTAACTAGTGGTGTCCCAATACCAGCCCAACTACCGGTACTTATACTCGTACTTGTACTCATAGAAACACCCCAATACTTTAAACCCCTACCACTTTTATGCTTAGTGATTTTCTTTTTCACTTTGCCAGCAACCGAAGATAAAAAAAACATAAAATGGCCATAGTTAATTTAAGATAAACACAGGCGATGTTAAGACAGCAGACTGTTTGCTGTGTTAAGTACAAACTCATTACTCAGTATCAGTACTCAGTATCAGCAAGTACCCAAACTAAAGTTCTTGTACTCGATCTGAAAAAATTTTTTGGAACAGCCCTACTTTTAAACAAGCAGACCACCCAAAAAATACAATAACAAAAAGACATTTTCTTATGCTTATGAACTAGTATTTTGCCCAATTTAAACATGAAAGTGAACTACTATTCAAACTGCATAACCCCTATTTGCTCAGCATAAAACTATATTTTGTCCATATAATTAGCAGTTTCTGCGTAAATGCAAAGGATTTTTTGTTACGTGCTATGTGGTACCACCTATTGCTGTTACTGTTCAAAATCTAAAGGTAAAAAAAAAGAAAGAAATATTGTTCTGAAAGCTTCCTGTTCGCCAATGTCTCCTTGTTCTTACTGACACGTAGGCCTCAACTTCCTCCCTATTTTTTTCCAGCCTGGCCTTATGAAGGATTATTAGCACAATGGTTATATCTGAAAAATCTAAAGTATTCCACTCAGCCATTTCAGAATGTACAAAACCACTCCTTAATAAATAGGAGACACAGTAATGAAGGTGAATGTAAGGAAACGGATCAAACACAAAAGAAAAGTACAGAATTGGAGAACAAATACTGAAGGTAACGTGCACAGAAATGAGAGCGTTAGTGCTTTAAAATGAACCGAGAAGAGCGAAACAATTTATAACACAAGGAGGGAGCAGAAAAACAACTGCATTGTTTGTATGGGAAAACTTTTTAACTTGCTCATGATGTTGGATTTTGCCATTTGGATTCCAGTTTTGCAGCAATTAAAAAAATACCATTGTTGTAAATTGTGTATTGTGCTGACTCTTATGGTGTTTTTGCATTGAAAGTTCTGACCCGGCTCAGGTCGGACCAGATCAGGTCTTCCCCAGCTCTGCATAGCCCTGGCTGTTTTTGCATGTGGGCAGAATCATCAATAGCCGTGTTTCCATCAAGGTTTCTTGATGCGCATTTTGAAGTATCGCATCAGAAAAGCTGAATGGAAACGGCACGATTCGAATTAACTTCCTCTAATTCGCAAAAAAGTTGATACGCTCGCTTGAGGTGGTTTTGGGGTTTTTCGAATCAGAGCCGATGCGCAAAACGAGAGATGGAAACAGATTTGCCGACTCAGTTCTGACGTAGCGAACATTTACGTCACGTGACTTCGTCTCCGGACAACATGTAACATCGCTAAAACTAGTTGGCATGACAGAATAAATACAACTTGCCCGATAGCAACACATTCCTGAAATATTCTCTCCATTTTGCCGAGATGTGTGGTTGGTTCCTGTTTTCAACCGCTACTTCCTGTTTACTGTAGACATGCGTAACGCTGACGTCTGACGTAATGCCGCTTTGCGTGGCCTGGTGGATGCGCTTCAAGCCAGTTGATGGAAACACTTCTGATTCGCATTAATTTTTATTTACATTTTTGCAAAATTTCAAAAATTCGCTCAAAATTCGAATTGAAAATATATGGAAACACGGTTATAGTAAGAATGCTTGCAGCACCCAACAATGGAAATTATGGAACTCCTGCTATTGTTTTTCTTTCTCTCATCAAAAACAACCCATATGGAAAAGATATATAAAAACCATATAAAAAACAAGTAACCTTATATCATCCTAAGTGTATGTTTTGTATATTGTACAACATATAAGGCTTGTATGATACATATAAGGCATATATGATTTACTCCTGAAAGTGGCACCTTTTGCATAGATTTCATACAATATATTAAAATGAATTTTACAAGAATCATATAAAAACTATGTATGTTGAATATAAAAACTATGTATGTTGAATATAAAAACATATATGTTGAATATAAAAACTATGTATGTTGAATATAAAAACTATGTATGTTGAATATAAAAACTATGTATGTTGAATATAAAAACTATGTATG
Source organism: Garcialebias charrua (assembly GCA_038048925.1). Taxonomy (NCBI): domain Eukaryota; kingdom Metazoa; phylum Chordata; class Actinopteri; order Cyprinodontiformes; family Rivulidae; genus Garcialebias; species Garcialebias charrua. The sequence goes on along the minus strand of JBBPBX010033267.1, from coordinate 6,508 downwards.
TTGAATATAAAAACTATGTATGTTGAATATAAAAACTATGTATGTTGAATATATGGAACTTATATTTCACATATATGTTTCATATGTTTCTCTTTTTAATTTTATACAATAACTTTGTAAAACACTTAAACTTTACATATATGAAGAAATACAATTACATATAAGTTTTTTGTATTGAAAGTACTTTTTTTTAAGGAAATTGATGTCTTTAATTTTTTTTTGTTAATGGCTACCAACAAAAAGTATTTATAAAAAACGTATAGGAGTATGAACCATTTATATGCATAAATGACAGGTCAGCTTATGAGAATTGCATAACATTAAAAAATTACCTATTCTTATGGTTTCATGCAGTTACCATCAAATTTACATAATAAACACGAGTCACTTTAGAAATTGACAAATTTTTATTTGAACTTATAATGGTAACATGGTAACTAACATGGTAAACGAGATGAAAAAATTAAGCCTTTTAAATAGCTAAAAACTGTCAACACTTCACACTAACAAATTCACAGAACAATGTATTTAATCTCAATTAGACATTTTTACTTTTAGCGCGAAGCTCTGTGATCTTTCCATTGAGCGTGCTTCCACTGCTGGAGGGCTGTGTCCCAGGCCACCGCTCAAGAGTTGCACCTATGAACACAAAAGGGACATGGAAAAAGAATATCAGTACAATTGTTAATTTGAAAGAAACCAAGAAAAATCAACATTAGAAGGTTATTTACATCAAGGTGTGGGGGTTAAAACATTTTATATCACTCTATATGTCTACTAAGAAATACCCTGATGCATGCTCAATAATCCAGGTAGAAAAATCTAAAAATGCTAAGTCTGGTCCTCTGGACATTCAAACAACAAAACAAAAACAAAGCAAAAAAAATTAATAAAAAATGTAGAAACGTTTCGTCTTTCGTCCGAAAGACGTCCTCAGTCTGAGTTGCTGTATTAAGCTCAGTCTTATAAATAGCCCCCTCTCACAGTAGATCAGCCAACTGGTTGATCCACTGTGAGAGGGTGCTATTTATAAGACTGAGCTGAATACAGCACCTCAGACTGAGGAAGTCTTTCGGACGAAAGACGAAACGTTTCTACTATTTTTGTGTGCTTTGTTTTGTTTTATTTTTTGAATGTCCAGAGGACCAGACTTAGCTTTTTTAGATCTACTAAGAAATCCATTTCATAAAGTCAAGGCCCAGGTATAGCTCGGCGTTCGGGCGCTCGACGCAGTTCGAGTGCGAGGCACAAGCGTAGCCCCGCAGGGCACGAACGCGCAGAGCTCAAATTTTACGACTGCGTACGCGTGGCGCGTTGTCGTACAATAAACTGCCCGGCGACGGACTGTTTTGTATATGACACAAATGTATTAAATTCCTCTTCTTCGTCCCTGATCTGGACTTTTCTTTTGTTTGTTTTTTGCCAAAAGTCAAGTAATCGCTTCCTCCTCCGCTGACTCCATGACTGAAATGATGAGGAAATGAATGAATTTGTCACGAGCGAATTAAACTCGGGTCCTACGTAGCTGCGCGAGGTTCTGCAGATTTCCTGGTGTGCTGTGGGCTGCAGGACCAGCGCTCCCTGTTTTTTTATTTATTTATAACTTTTTAATAAGATATAAACACAAAACACCACTGCGCTGAAGCAGCCGGCTCACCTTTTTTTTCTCCCCCCGACCTGTCAATCAATTCGGTAGGCGTGTCAGCAAATGATCAATCAGCGAACGTTTCTGCGCTGTGGCTTCTCAAATTATGTCAAGAATTTGGAGCGAAAACGCGAGAATGAACGTGAGAAAAAACGCAGAGCTGTGCCATTTAACGCGCGCGAAGGGAGCGGCGTTCGGCCGAAAGCAGAGCTATACCTGGGCCTTAATGAACCAGACACAGTACAGTACACCAAACTGTTAATGTGTACTGTAGTCACACTCTGACACAATAAAAGTCAGAAAACTTACTGTAGATAGCATCCAGTTTTTTTGTCCAGAGGTAGACAAGCATCTCCTCGGCCTCGTTTCCCCCCTCGAAGATTGCTGACCAGCAGAGTCTCCGCAGGAAAGACTGCTGGGAGCAGATGCCTCACAAAAACTGTAGCCGAGTTTGCGTTGGTAGCATAGGCCCAAGCCAGTTTCTCGACCGTCACTCCAGTCCCAGGATGGATCTCCACCTGTTTAATGGAGACATGCAAAAGGTGCATTTAGGATACTGTATAGTGATGAATGTTATTCATTCTTTATTAACCAATCACCTTAGATGACAGGATATCCCTTGTTGATGGAATGACCGACTCGCATGGGGAGCTTGAGGGTGTAGGTCTGGAGAGGAACGGCAGTGAATCTGCAGATGATGGACCAGGCCTGGACTGCAGAGAACTTTTTGAGGTGGCAGTTGTGGTGTGTTCAGTTCTGAACTGTACCTCTTAGGATGTTCAGCTAGATTAATTACAGTCTTCATAGACTTTAGGAGTTCAGGCAGATCTGTACCAATTAGATAAAAAAATATTGTTCTTTATTACAAAGTTCAGTTTTGTAAAAACAGATTAAATTATTTGAATTTTATTGACTGTGTAATTGTTAAATGAGTGAAGTGATACCTTGAAAAACCAACTCCCTCAGTTTAGCATTCTCGTCTTTCAGTTCCTGGATCTGCCGCTTTAATTCAATCACTGTCTGACTTTCCTCATGTTGAAGGTCTGAAGGCGGAGTATCACTGTACATGGCGAGGAATTCCTCTGCAGGGTCCTTCCCAGTGAGAGCTTTTGGCTTCTGTGTACGCAATGATAAAGAGAGAACTGTCAGTATATTTGTATGATACCGAACTCTAAATAGATAAAAGAAAATTGATGTCACCTTGACTTGAGTCAGAATCTGAGTCTCATCTGTATCCGAGCAGTCAGAATTGTGTTGGTATTTTAGAGGGCGGACAGATACCCTCTTGGTCAGCTCTAAAGGAATGGATGGGTGGAGCAATAAAAAATAAAAATAAAAAACAAACTCAAAAAGTGACCTCGTAAGTACTCACTAGCTTTGTTCAGTAGTTCTGTGGAGGCGTTGGATAGTTTGGCAGCTGGACACCTACACAGGTGATTTAAAGAAAAATAAGCATACCCATTTTTAATAAAAGGGCTTACTAAAAAGGTCATTACTTTTGAAAGCGGAATTAAAAAATCTACATTACCTCTGACACGCTCTTCTTCATCAGAAGATGTTAATCCTGCAAAAAAAGTTCACAAACATTGATGTGAAAAAAGTTTTAGGCCCAATTTTTGTCAGCAGATATGTATAAATCACTTGAGAATGACAAACATACCATTTAAAAAAAAACTCTGGAGCTACTTTTTAAGTAGCTCCAGAAAATTTTCATTTTAAATGTATCAAAACTTACCAGAAGTACAGTACTTTTTATCTTTATTAATGGGATGTCATCCAGTCACCCCCAGGGTTAATTTTATCCCTCAATGCCTGTTTGGTTTTTGTGGCACTCATCTTATTTGGACAATTACCACACTTCACTAGTATTGGCCAGAATTGGACACCACTACTTTTGAAAAGTGGGACACCATCAATGTTTACAGTAATCTGCACATCATTGCTGACGTAAATAACGACAGATCCCCTTCTCTGGGTCATAGTACATGTACTGCCCACCACATTTAGGCTCCGTGGTGTTACACTGTGGTGTAGTGCCTATTACTGTACTGTAATGTAGTTCACTTCGCCTATCCTAACACAGTACCCTACATAAATATCAAAAAACACATACAGTACATTTAGAGACAATTTAGAGACAATTACAGTAAATCAAAAAATAAAATGTCTTACTTTGAGCTGGTCAAGCCTGTCTCCGTCTTTTTAGCATGTTAGCTCCTTGCACGTCCGAGCTGCAGCTTTGTGCTGCTCCACGCGGTCCAAACTGTTTACAAGAAGGACTGTTAGCATGTTAACTCCATACATAATGAAGGGGAAAAGAGTGAATAACTTACTGCGCCACGTATCGTTAGCATTTTAGCTCCGCAATTTGTTAGCGTTAGCATGTTAGCTCGTTGCTACTCCGGTCAGGTCCGGCTCGCACGCTGTCTGCTGCTTCACGCAGTCAACAGCGTCTTTTTCATTCGCCCATCTGTCCCTCAGCACAACCGCCGTTCATCTACATCTCATGTATCCATGCGCAGGAACCTCTGAGCGGACACAAGATTTGACTGTCGAAGCCGAGGCAAACCGAAGCTAGTCAAAACATGGCGGCACTACCGGAAACTGACTGCTGCCGGAAACTGTGGGAAACTGCCGCAAACCCTATCTGGGTGTCCAAACATAACAAAATAGAATTTTGACACACCTAAAACAATTAAAAGTCAAATTAAATTTACACACGAGTTTGTAATAGTTGCAGAGATGTACTGTACAGGTATTCCCCGATTTACGAGCGAGATCCGTCACAAGGAGGCGCTCGTAAACCGGAAATCTCGTAATTTGGAACGGCCGCCATTTCTCTCGTAAACCCGGAAGTCCGCTCGTAAATTTCGCCAGCGCACCTAAAAACACTCTATTTTCATCTAAAAACTACTTTTGAGTGCATAAAAATGATCGGAAACGTGTGTTTATATGCTTAACTTGCTAACTGTAGTGAAAAAACACATGAAAACTCAGTATTTTTTTCGTTTTTTCCAAAAATTCAACCCGGAAGTCCGCTCGTAAATTTCGCCAGCGCACCTAAAAACACTCTATTTTCATCTAAAAACTACTTTTGAGTGCATAAAAATGATCGGAAACGTGTGTTTATATGCTTAACTTGCTAACTGTAGTGAAAAAACACATGAAAACTCAGTATTTTTTTCGTTTTTTCCAAAAATTCAACCCGGAAGTCCGCTCGTAAATTTCGCCAGCGCACCTAAAAACACTCTATTTTCATCTAAAAACTACTTTTGAGTGCATAAAAATGATCGGAAACGTGTGTTTATATGCTTAACTTGCTAACTGTAGTGAAAAAACACATGAAAACTCAGTATTTTTTTCGTTTTTTCCAAAAATTCGCAGCTCGTAAGTCTGGAACCTCGCAGATCAGAGCGCTCGTAATTCGGGGACTACCTGTATAAGGTTAGGGACCTATTGAATGACAAAGCATTGTATCTGTTGTATAACACCATCATTGTTCCACATTTAATTTATTGCATTAATGTTTGGGGAAAAGCATGTAAAACTATTACAAAACCTATTTTTATTTTACAGAAAAGAGCCATAAGGGTTATTGCAAGAACTGTCATCCATCTAGTATATTATTTTTTCAGTTGAAATTACTGAAGTTCCATGATTTAGTAGATTACCATATTTTAATGATGATGTATGAAGCTCATGCACTACCTTTAAATATTCAGACACATTTTCTTAAAAGCGCAAGCTGTTACAACCTAAAGGGAACTGATGTATTTGTAAAGACACAATACAGAACTAGTTTGAAGGGACGGTCTACAGTCCAGGGAATTGGATTGTGGAATGGCTTAGAGTGTGATATAAAAAAAGCAATGTCGATGTTTGTGTTTAAAAAAAGATAAAGAGTGAATTGTTGAAGAAATATGTACAAAGTACAGTAATTCAATGTGTAATATCTCGAAATTTGAAAATTGAGATGAGTTATTCATTTTTTTCATTGTTACTTATATATACTTATTGTTTGAAATGTTTGTTTTTTTATCTAAAAAGGAGCAGACATAATAAGATATTTTCTTCTTCTGCCGCCTTTCATTTTATATTTTCTTTTTTATACAAGAAACATGTGTTTGTTGTGTGTTCTATTTTTATAAAATGAATAAATAAATGAAACTGAACTGACTGTCGAAGCCGAGGCAAACCGAAGCTAGCCAAAACATGGCGGCACTACCGAAAACTGACTGCTGCCGGAAACTGTGGGAAACTGCCGGAAACCCTATATGGGTGTCCAAACATAACAAAATAGAATTTTGACACACCTAAAACAATTAAAAGTAAAAGTAAATTTACACATGAGTTTGTAATAATTACAGAGATGTGAACACGTATGATTTGGAAATGTAATTATCAATACAGAGGTCTAGTGGTGACAGAACAAGCAGCTTAATAATAATAATGAATTCAATTTGTAATGCACTTTTCATTAATAAAAATCTCAAAGTGCTACAATGTGTAACAAGGTAAAGATAAAAATAAAACAAGTGATAAAATCAAATAAAATCAACAATAATATCGACTAAGATCAAAGATAAAATCATGTATGTTTAGGCTTGCTTAAAAAATAAATAAAATAAAACAAGTGATAAAATCAAGTAAAATCAATAAAGATATCAGCTAAGATCAAAGATAAAATCATGTGAAAGCAGAATAGGCTTGCTTAAAAAGAAAAGTCTTAATGCCGCTTTTAAAGTCAACCAGTGACTGTGGAGCTCTCAGGTCATCAGGGAGGGAGTTCCACAGGCGGGGGGCAGCCACACAGAATGCTCGGTCTCCCATGGTCCTCAATTTGGTCCGAGGAATATGAAGTAA
>JBBPBX010033266.1:6158-25329 GCA_038048925.1 Garcialebias charrua | reverse complement strand
GGGAGGGATTGGGGGGGGAAGGTTGTTAGTTTCTGCTCTGAAACTAACATTTTATAATGAAGGATAAAACAGCCGAAACTGTTTGTTTTGTCACTTAGCAAAATAACTCATGATCCACTAAATTATTTTTTTTTTTTTTGTAAACCTTCAAAAGTAATAAACGGTTGGACATTTACATTTAATTAACTTTAGTAGCAAACCCAATGAACCAAGTTTGCCTTTGACAAGTTTATCTGGAGGAGGTGAAGATGCAGCTGCATCCATTCAAGGCTACTAGAGTTCTTGTTTTAAAATAAAACAAAAACTTATCAGATGCTTCGCTTCCCTTGACTCATTCTGCCATATTTCTTCTACAGACTGAAGTTCTATCTCCTTTTTTTTTTTTTTTCCTTTAGACAGACAACCTTTTGTGTACAGTATTTATTAATATATGTGAGCAAATTAATACTGTATCAACCTGGGAAACCTTTTAGATCCAGTTACATTTAACTCCCAAAATAGAAATTTCTCAAACACAAAAAACAAGGTACCTGCACATTCACTCTCAGAGAACAGAAAACAGGCTGCAGGCTCAGCTCGGGTGGGGGGGGGTGAAGGCCCACAAAAACAGATAACAGACAGGAGCCGAGCTACTCATGCACACACTGAGGAAAATGGGAGGAAGAAAAGAAAAAACCAGAGGTTTAGGGCTCCAGAAACACAAACATTACACGTAAAAAGGACTAAACAAAAAACAGAATGACGCGTCATATATAAATATAAACGTTCTTGTCTTAATTTCTCTTCCTGCCTGGCCGGACATGGCTAAACGTCCAATTTAAAGGTCTGGCAGCCAGCCTCACATTTCTGGTCTTGGCGTATTTTTGGCTGCCCTCGCTTATAAATCACAGAAATCTTGGTTCTGCCAACTAGCGTGTGCGCAGAATTCGCCTAGTTATCGAAGAGCAGACACCTCATTCATAATTTCAAGTCATCGGCTCAGGGTGAACTATTTCCTGTTACTGTAATCAAATTGTTTTAAAAACGACATATCAACAAACACTATTTAACACTCACATTTCTTGCTGACCTGCGTGGATGTCTAGGAATCTCCGCCAACCCGATCCTGACCGCACCATGGACAGAGGAAGCTGGCCAGAGACAAACCCAATCACTGGACTTTCTGCCATATTTACCGTGCCTCGCAGCTGCGCTCCGTTCAGAGGTCTTCAGGAGCAGGCGTGGGGAGAATGGGTTTTCGGCACCAAAATGATGGGGATTTTAAACCCCTGTTACCTTAATAAAAACCACACAAAGATAAACAAGAGAACAGTGTTAAATCAGACAAACAACCTTGCAAGGGGGAAGGGCTTTTAATGTCCTTTGAAACTAGTTTGGTCTCAAATACATTGTCCTGCACAATTCCAAATTGTACTGGACATGACAAGCTATTTAAACAAGAAGCAGGTGGAGTTTGACAAGCTCTGACGTCTTACAGATAAAACAAACAAGTCATGGTTCTGATCCTACAAGAACATCTAATCCAAATATTGTCAAGGCTAGGAGACTGTCTTTTCTGTATCAAGGAGCAAAGTAAACAACATGTTTGTACTATCAAATATAAGTGTTTAAAGGGAACAGAGAATATTTGATATAAGTGAGCTGGGTTATAATTATTGGGTCAGAGTAATTAGTTTTAGATGATAAATATTGAACATCTCCATCACCACGTATCACGTAGACTACACCACTGGGCAGAGGGCTCTGGTCTCTTTAATAGCGGGCATTTTAAAACCCAACAAATTTAGCAATCTATGTGAAGATTTGAGCTATTTGTCTTCATTTTGGGAAGCAGAAAACAGTTTGGGTGATGGAACAAGAAACAACAGGATCTAATTTAGGTCTGATGCTGTATCAGACTGACCTTCATGTGGAGCTGCTCATACCCATACATACCTGCGCACTGTGACAAGCCCAGAACTCTGCCTCACACTCTGCACACTACGTCACAGATGGTGCGTTTGCATGTAATCGGATTTCTCATGATTAAACTGGGGGCGACCGTGGCACAGTGGTAATGGCAGTCGACCCCCGATCGGAAGGTTCGAATCCCGCGTCCGCCCACCATGTGTCGTTGTGTCCCTGGGCAAGACACTTAACCCAGAGTTGCTCCCGGTAGGTCTGGATGGCGCCTTGCAAGGCAGGCTACCACTACCGGTGTATGAATGTCTGAATGAATGGGTGGATGGCTGGTATTGTAAAGCTCTTTGGGGCTCCTCACAGGGGGCTGGAAAGTGCTATATACTGTAAATAAGCTCCATTTACCATTACCCAGTGGTGTAGTCTACATTTTTGTAGTGGATATACTGCAGTTAGTTTTACATTCGGCGTTGGACACCATTGAAGCCACTGATCGCGATGTCCAATGTAAAACTAACTTTATCGCAGTCGGTCCGTATAATGTGCTTAGAAACGAAAGTAAACTGGTTGGTACAATGTAATCAATTTATTTCGATTTTTAAACATATTGAACATTTCCAAATTCCAAAAGATAATGTATACCAATAGATTGTTACGGAAGTGTTTAACTGCCATTTACCATATTGCATGCCTAAAGATATGTTCATTCATTCATTCAACCTTTATTTAAATAAATAAGTCACATTGAGCCTCAAAGACTCATTTAAAAGTGAGACCTGTTTGGACAGACAATAAAAGTGGTGAAAAATGAGACAGGGTTTGGATGTGATACATATTTAATGTATCATTGGGAATTTTTTAGTGGGTATACTAAAATTCTCAAGATTTTCTAGTGGGTATACTCCATATACCCACGTATCACGTAGACTACACCACTGCCATTACCATTTAAACACGGCTTGAAGTTCAAAATCACTTTTAAAGCAAAATTAAAGTGATTTATCATTTTGTTTGCAAAAACGAACATATTTAAATGATAAAATATATATATTTTGAGCAATTTGATGAATAGTAGAAAAATCACGTCAGTGGATCTTTAAAAATGCTCTGTTTAAAAGTATTGCAGTAAAAAGACTCTTCCATTCAGCACGTAGCTGCAGAGCAGGAGAGTCAAAGTGACTTGAATGGAGGGCGGTGACCCTGCTGGTCCTAGTGCCTGACCAGTTTATGAAATGGCTGCCACACTATTCAATTGAAGGAACATGGTCAGTAATAATTTCAAAATAAAGTGAGGCAGGGATTTTTTTTAGTTCGTGAGTTTTTTTTTACTTAACAAGAAGTCTGGTGACATTTTAGACTCACAACATTTCTTTATGTCCCTATTAAATCCTCATATCATCACATTTCTTTACTGTGTGTGAAATCAAAAAATATCCAAAGAAAACATATATACTTTCAATAAAAAAAATGTATATATTTTTAAATACCTGTAATTTCCTTTATCTCTTTACCATTCTGAGTTGAGGAACTGGTGTCTATCTCAGGTGTGACGGCTCAGGAGCTGCCAGATGTCACAAAGCAAGCTACTAAAAGACAAAAAAGAATAGACTAAACTGCATGTAACTTTGTCAAAGCTACACTTGGAAAAACATTTGAAAGATAAATTGCATTATGCACACTCTAATGTGATATCACCAGATGTCACACCCACAATGTGCAATGTGAATGATTATCAGCTACTACCACATCCAATTTCAGATCAGCATCTGTAAGACAGCCCAGGTTATAGCCATTTTGTCTTGTTAATTTTGATTAGCTGTGGTAGACTGCTCCCACACGCAGGCAAGCCTTCAGGCTGCAGGAAGAGGGAGACCAGCAGGATGTGGTCCGGATCACATCCTCACTGAGTCAAAGATGCAAAGACAACACCTCGTTAGCACCTACACAAACAAAACCTCCGATTCGTTACACAAAACTTAATCATGTGCGAATCTCACATTTGTTCGGTGTGTAATGTTTTCTTGTATGAATGGAGCCCAAACAGCATGTGACAGGTGAGTGCGGTGTGCGTGGGTGCTGATAATAGATCACTGTCTACATGATTCCGTTTCCAGACAGTAATGGATGACAGCCTGAAAATTAAAGACTGCAGAGGGCAGACCCATCAGAGGTATAAAACTCTGCTAACTAGCTTTCAAGGAGTGAAGTGAAAAATCCTCTTCTTGCTTCCATTTGGGCTGACGGCACCTTTGATCAGAGCTAAAGAGCCTGTGGTGAAAATCCAAATGAATCTCATGACAGGATGTGTAACAGTTTCATTTTGTCCTCAGCACAGAGGCCTCCAGAGTCGCAGCTGACACCCTAAAATCTTTCAGTCATTTTTTTTTACTCACTTTGCAACTGGATGCACTAGATCAGGTTTACTGAGATGAAATATATATTATTTTTTATTATTTGTACAAGCTAACTCGTTGAAGCAAATAAATAAATCAACAGTTGAAAGAATCCAACAAAACAGCATAAATACTGTGGTGAAGTGGGTAGAATGATTTTTTTTTGTGGGGGGGGGGATTTAAAAAAAACTTATTTTGTTAATCACAGGGCGGTGAAGCAGTTAGTTGAGTTGTTGCTTCTCAGGGAGAAAGTTGCTGGATCAAATCATGGTCAAGTGCCTTTCTGGGTGGATTTTACATGTTATCCCCATAGATGTGTGGGTTTTCTCTGAGTACTCCGGTTTCCTCCCACAGTCCAAAAACATGCATGTTAGGCTGATTGGTAACTCTAAATTGTCCCTAGGTGTGAGTGAGAGAGGGAATGGTTGTTTGTCTCTATCTCTGTGACAAATTAGAGACCTGTCCTTAAATGATCCAAACTTTAATTTATGTTAAATATATGTTTGCACTTTGTATGTGAAACATACATACCGGTAATCATAAATGTACAACCCACCAAAGTCCTCTGTTTTTAATGTTTTATTTTTATTTATTTACCAGAGGGAATCTGGGTCTCCCTACTTAGGCTGTTACCTCCGCGACCCAACCACGGATAAGTGAAAGAAAATGGATGGCTGGATGGATGGAAATTTATTTACCAGACTCAGAGACCCAGCTCACCTGTGTCAGCAGTGTTTCTAGTGATGCTGCAGTATTTTTTAGGAGAACCATAGACTTCCTGGTAGTCTGCCAGAAGACATGTAGGATTCGGGCTAGTTGAGATCTTGGACCCATGAGTCCTAATTCAGAGCGAGGATTAGGATAGTTAACCCGGGTGAGTCAGTAACTGACCAACTCAGGTGGTGAAAATTGTAGAAATCGCAAATGACTGTAAAATCAGGAAGCAGCTGGAGAAACACAGAGGGCTAAAAAATGAAATACAAAAGTTGTGGAGAGTGGATCCAACAGATCCCAGGAGAAACCTCAGAGATCTTTGTCCAGAAGAGTACAGTCATAGGGTGTTTCCACACCTGATATGACATGGTGGACTCGGTTTGTTTGGGGACCAAAATTTGGAACATTTATTTACATTTTCAACTGGTGCGGTTTGCATTCACATTGCATTGTCAGTCGAGCCAACCTGTTCCCCCCTCGCCTGTGGTGGCGCTGTACCAAGAACTACTGAAGGAAACAACACAAAAACCTCTGAAGATACTTTTTCTAGAAATAAAAACAAAAACTGAGTGGCGTCAAGTTTTAATGGTTTTCGGATTTCTGTTTAGTCATTTTGCAACAACGGACTCAGCATGAGTCTTGGGGTGGCCGTGGTGTAGTGGTAATGGCAGTCGACCCCTGATCGGAAGGTTGGAGGTTCGAATCCCGCATCCGCCCACCATTTGTCGTTGTGTCCCTGGGCAAGACACTTAACCCCGAGTTGCTCCCGGTAGGTCTGGATGGCGCCTTGCAAGGCAGGCTACCACTACCGGTGTATGAATGTCTGAATGAATGGGTGGATGGCTGGTATTGTAAAGCGCTTTGGGGCTCCTCACAGGGGGCTGGAAAGCGCTATATAAATAAGCTCCATTTACCATGAGCGGAAAATTAGGCAGAAGACCACAGAGAATGTTGTTTTTCACACAAGGCGGCTGAGACGGCTCCGTATGAGTTAAGAGAAATATGTATTTGTTTGCCCTGCGCTGTAGACCACTTCCTGCTTTTGGAGCGGTCTCCGGTCTGCTTGCATTCACACTGCATTCAACCCCCACTAGAGTTCACTTCAACTGAACCGAAACCTAGGTATTGAGGTGGACCAGAGTTCACTTTTTTGGTCCGTGTCAGAGTTCGATTACACATTCACATCTCCCCAAATTAACCGGACTTTCTAGGCAAACGGACTAGAGTTCGATTAAAGCGGACTAAACAGGGCTCGTGTGAATGCACCCCTAGAAACAGCTAAGATACTGAACAGAACCCTTAGAACTCAGGCCTCTGGTAGAGGACCAAACCTTGAAGTGAAGTGGAATGGCACAAGTAACGAAATACAGTAGAGCGAACTGTGCGTTTTGAATACAAAAGAACACACTTTGGAACATTTTGACCCAGTTGTAAAGACTTACATCTACATACTGTACATTTTTAAAAATCTGACTTTTGCTTTTGATCGGATATTTGGTGTCTGGTGTGGCCCATTTCATGGTTCTTCTCACAGAAACATGACAAGGAATCCCACGTTAGAACACATCTGTAGGGGCTAAACCACAGCATTCTTCCATGTTTTCTGTTTTAGTTTGCTGCAGCGGCTAAAAAGACCAAACAGCTGGGTCAAGTCTGAGTTTGTTCTGATCCAGTACTGTATCAGGCTTCAGTACCATGATGGCATCACTCAGGGAGGAAGACATTTGTCAGCCTTTCTGAATTCATCCAGCAGAACCTTTAAATCAAACACTTGGATTCTGTTTCTTCACTGCTGGAAACATACAATGGTGTTTTTTGCCAGGAGCCGAGGCTCAACGAGCTTTTGAACGTCGGGGAACAAAAAGAATTTTCTAAACTGGGTTTTGTGCTGGAGAGAATTAGGTTAGTATCAATCAGATACTGGTGTACTGTGGGCTTGTGTTATCAATTATAAATAACAATAAACTGTGTTTTAAAAGCAGAATTTCATTTTTTTGTTTAAAACATCTAGAACTGTGCTCTCTCCCTGCAGAAACAGAACAAGAAATCTTCATGCAAGGAGCTCTCCCAGAAAATATCATGTTTTATTCATAAACACTCCTCATCATTATTGTCAGCTCCCCTCTTCACCCACAAAAGTCTGGATCTTCTGCCAAAAACTGCAACGTACTTTTCCTGACAGCCTGGGTCTGCAGCTGAACCTTTAACATTTTGTTGATTTGCCTGGCCTGTGCAGGTGTGAGGTGCTCTGTGGATTTGTATGCAGCACGGAGGAGCTTGAACTCAAAGATCAGAGACTGAGGGTGTTGGATTTCCATTCCTGTCCTTGGACAGACACAACTTAAACTCTTAAAAAGTTAAAAGGCCACCAATGGAGGCAAAGGTCTGAATAATTTCTGTGCGTCTTAAAACAAATAAGCCCATAGGGGATCGTGGTCAGGTTTAAATTAATTTAAATAAAATGCACAAATATAGTGTCAGAGGAAGGTTGATAGTAATTTAATCATACATATGAAACTTTAACTAACTAAATTAGACTGATAATTGTAAAAAAATATAATATATATATATATATATATATGACTGGTAACAGTAAATCAATGATCTCACCACTGAGATATGTAGTCTAATGTTACCCACGTTCCAACGTTCATCATTTTGAAGTTGTTCAATGTCTTGAATTGTCAGAAGAATCTGCAAAAATTAGATATCCATCATCCATCCATCCATTCTCTTCCGCTTATCTGGGGTCGGGTCGCGGGGGTAGCAGCCTAAGTATAAGGAGGCCCAGACTTCCCTCTCCCCAGCCACTTGGGCCAGCTCCTCCAGGGGAATCCCAAGACGTTCTCAGGCCAGCCGAGAAACATAGTCCCTCCAGCGTGTCCTGGGTCTTCCTCTGTTTTTAGATGCGATCGCCCCGAAAGAGATGATGAGGTGATGGAGTGGCTATTTATATCAAAAACAAAATCACAGCAAAATTTCTGTCTTCTTGCTCAATTAGCAAACAACTTGAGCTACTGGCACTAATACTAGACTTCCCTGACGGTCAATCAATCACTGTGGTGGGTTGTTACAGGACCCCCCTCAGCCTCCAGTGAAGCCCTCACTTCCCTAAGAAATTTTCTGACGGGGCTAAATGCTAAGGAGCTACTACTAATTGGTGATCTAAACCTGGACTGGTTGACCTCTACATCTGACAATCTTAAATCCATCTGTGAATCATTTAATCTAACTCAACTAATTCAAACATCAACACACCCAAATAACAAACCCCCTGAAAAATCCACCTTACTGGACCTTATTCTAACAAACATGCCTCACAAGTTCACAAATACATGTGTGTTCGCTAATGACCTCAGTGATCACTGCACCATTGCAGCCATAAGAAACAAAAAATTACCTAAATTAAAACCACCATCATTTTCAAAAGGGATTTAAAACATTTCTGTGAGCAGGCCTTTCTTCATGACTTAGCCACTTTTGACTGGAGTAGAGCTTCATTGATAGATGATGTAGAACTTGCACTGGCTTACTTTTACGAGGGTTTTCAAAACATAATCAACACACATGCTCCATACCGTAGATATAGAATAAAGGGACGTAAAAATCCTTGGTTTTCCACTGAGATAGGAAATCTGCTCAAAGAAAGAGTTACTGCCTGGGCTAAGGCCAGAAAATCACAAACTGAACATGACTGGCTCAGCTTCCGGCAGCTTAAGGCCCCCTCATAGCTCTGCGTTCGGCCGTACGCAGCACTACGCTGTACGTACGCCGTACGTACGCAGAGGCACAAACGTACCGTGTACGCGCCAAGCTCAAATTTTACGACCGTTTACGCAAACGCGTTGTCTCAAAATAAACTGCCCGGCGCCGGACTGTTTTGTATGTGACACAAATGTATAAAATTCCCCTTCTTCATCCCTGATCTGGCCTTTTCTTTAGTTTTTTTTTTGCCAAAAGTCAAGTGATCGCTTCCTCCTCCGCTGACTCCATGACTGAAATGATGAGGAAATGAATGAATTTGTCTCGAGCGAATTAAACTCGTGTCCAACGTGGCTGCGCGAGGTTCTGCAAATTTCCTGGTGGGCTGTGGGCTGCAGGACCAGCGCTCCCTGTTTTATTTTAATTTATAGAACTTTTTAATAAGATATAACACTGCTGCGGCTGAAGCTGTGTGAAGCTGCCGGCTCGCCTTTTTTTTCTCCCCGACCTGTCAATCAATTCAGTAGGCGTGTCAGCAAATGACCAATCAGCGAACGCTCTGCGCTGTGAATTTGGAGCGAAAACGTGAGAACGAACGCAGAGCTGTGCGGGCGAACACGCACGCACAGAACACGCACGTAGTACGGCGTACGGCCGAACGCAGAGCTATGAGTGGGCCTCTAGGAACAAATGCACAACCCTAATTAGAAATGCAAAATCAAATTACTACCTGGACGAATCCACCAAAAATCTAAATGATCCAAAAAGTCTAAAAAAGCTAAGTCTGGTCCTCTGGGCATTCAAAAAAACAAAACAAAACAAAGCAAAAAAATTGTAGAAACGTTTCGTCTTTCATCCGAAAGACTTCCTCAGTCTGAGGTGATCTTCTTCTTCTTCTTCTTTTGGTTTTTAATGGCGGCTGGCAACCAACTTAAGGTGCATTTACCGCCACCTACCAGACTGGAGTGTGGTTATCAGTAATGTCAGAGGGAATTTGACACATCACAACGATGTGTATGGCGTGCAAATTCACACCCTATTTCTTATCTACATGTTTGCATGTTGAAGCATGCACCGGCATACAGATACTTAGATACTATTACATTAAATGCGATTTATTAAGCCTGTGTTATTTAAATACTTAAACAAGTGGTTTTTTACATAGCTCGATTTATTTTCTAATAGACTGATCATAGATAGTCCAATATTCTTTTTGTTTAGTGATGATTCCAAAAGCTGACGTTCTTCTAAATATTTATCACAATGTAACAAAACGTGCTCCACAGTTTCCATCTGAGGGCAGTGGTCGCAGGCCCCATTTTCATGCTTTCCTATTTTTAAAAGAGAACTATTAAGCCCAGAATGTCCTATTCTAAGTCTTGACATAACTACTTCCTCCTTTCGCCTTCCGCTCAAACATTTATTTTCCCCAACATTCTTTTGAATTGTATACAGATGTCTTCCGTTTTCATTGTCATCCCATTGCTCCTGCCAGGTCTTAAGAATTTCTTTTTGTATAATTGATTTTCCCTCATTTTTACTCAGTGGAATATTTAAATGAACAATTTCTGATTTCAAAGCCTGTTTTGCAAGAATATCTACTTCCTCATTACCTTCTACACCTGCATGAGCAGGAATCCAGACAAATCGGACATAGTATTTTTTATTATGTAGCTGAACTAATAATTGGTGTATTCTAAACAGCAAATCCAATCTGGAAGCTTTTCCAGACTTTATACTTAATAATGCCGCTTGGCTGTCTGACGCTATTATAAATTGACCATCACCCCCCATATCATAATCCAGCAACCATTCCAGTGCTAGTATAATGGCTGATAATTCAACTGTAAAAACAGCTAAATGATCAGCTGTTCTCCTCTTAAGCAAGACTCTAAGGTGTGGGATATTCATTGCTGCTCCGGTTTTACCACTATTTGGGTCTTTAGATCCATCCGTATATATAATCATGCTATCTTTATATCTTTCAAGATGCTTATTCACTACCATCCACTCTGGAGTATTTCCCTTTTTAAGAATTTCCCCCAATTGGAGATCAACTTCTGGATATATAAATAGCCATGGTGGAATTTCAGATTGTGGAACTGTTGCACTATATTGGAATTTAGTTAAACCAAGATTATCAGCTTTAATGTCCCCAACCCATCCAAAACTATTATAATTTGATTTATTATGTTCCCAACAGTCCTGCAGCACCATCTTAGTTGGATGATCTTGTTTATGTCCTTGTAGGTTCACCCAATACAAATACATTAGCTTTAATCTGCGTAATCTCAACGGAAGCTCACCATTTTCCACTTGTAAAGCTGCTAAAGATGTTGTTCTGAAAGCTCCACAACAAGTTCTCAGTCCTTTCGTTTGTTCACTATCCAGTTTCTTCAGATGACTGTCAGCAGCTGCCATATATGCAATGCACCCATAATCTAAAGAAGATCTCATGAGGGCCCGATATATTCCTAACAGCGCTTTTCTTGATGCTCCCCATTCCTGTCCAGACAGACATCTTAGCAAATTGTTCACTTTTTTACATTTATTTTGAACTAATTCTATTTGATGTTTCCACGTTAAACTTTCATCAAAGATGACTCCTAAGAGCCTCACCGTTTTAACTTGTTCAAGCTTTTGTTTATAAAGGTGTAACGTAACGTCCTTATGTCTTCTATAAAAACAAATGACTTGAGTTTTTGTTGTTGACATCCTACATCCCCATTTGTTTGCCCAAACTTCCACTTTCGAGATAGCATCCTGCATCTTTTTCTGTAAATATACCAGATTACGTCCCCGCACCCACAAAGCCCCATCATCTGCATATAAGGATTTACCTATTCTCCCATCCATCTCATCGAATATATCATTTATCATGATATTAAAAAGAATTATGTCAGGTTCTGTCCCTGTCTGTTTTCTTTAGGCTCTGTTTCTTTATGTTTATTTGTGTTTTCCTCCTGTCTTCATTTTGTCATTCTGAGCTTTGATTCCTGTTTATCTCATTCAGTCTCTGTCATTTTCCCACTCACTTTTCAGTCTGTCTCTCTGTGCTCAAGCCTGTAGCCTTAATCATTCACACCTGTCTCATCAGCCACCTGCCAAGCTGAGCTCATTACTCACTCTCTTTCTGCCTTATAAAAAGCCTACATCTCCTCCACTTTGTGTCCGGTCATTGTTCTGTTCACACAGACAACTCAGGCCTCACCTCTCCACTCTGATGTCCTTCTCTGTTTCTGCTCCAGTTTACCAGAGTGAGTTTTTGGCTGCCCTGACAGCATTTTTGTTTAAAATAAATAATTATTATTTTAAACTCCTGCCTCGTTCACTTTCCTGCACGTGGGTCTAACACCAGAGGAACCTGACAATCGGACTACACACGCTGCCTTGTGGGGTACCATTCTCAACAGTGTACTTGGTAGGGAAATTTGTCCCCACCCTAACTTCTATTTCTCTACCAAACAAAAAATCCAAAACCCAATTATACATCTTACCTCCTATACCGAGGTTCCTTAATTTAATCAGTAATCCCTCTTTCCATAACATATCGTACGCCTTCTCCATATCAAAGAACACAGCTATCACTAATTCTTTATTCGTCTGAGCTTTTCTTATGTCAGATTCCAAACACAGTATTGCATCCATTGTACTTCTCCCTTTACGAAAACCACTTTGAAAAGGACAGCATTTATTTTTACTTTCAATAAAATATGTTAGTCTTTCTGTAACTAACCTTTCCATTATTTTACCTAATTGTGATGTGAGTGCAATAGGTCTATAATTAGTCGGATCAGCTGCCTTTTTCCCCGGTTTTAGTATGGGAATTATGATTGACTGTTTCCATTGCGCGGGAATATTTCCAGTCATCCAAATCAAATTAAACAGTTTTAATAAAACAATAAGAGATGATTTTCCTAAATGTTTAAGCATGGTATAGCATACCCCATCCTTACCAGGTGTTGTTTGCCTAGTGTTAATAATAGCTTTTTCCAACTCATATATGGTGAAAGGCATATCTAAATCTTGATCTGAAACTATTTTCTTAATAGTAATTTCTGGGTTTTCAGATAATAACTTTTCTTTATTCCTTTTCATATCCACAGATAAATTGTTTGAACTGTGTACTGCAATGAAGGATTCTGCTAACAATTCCGCCTTTTCTCTATTACTGTCCGCTATTTTCCCATTCAATTTTAGCACAGGTAAGGAAGAAGTTTTCTTAACCCCATTCATTTTCTTAATAATTCTCCATACTTCCGCTAACTTGGTTTCTCTTCCAATAGAATTGCAATACTGTCTCCAGCATGCCTTTTTTGCTGCTCTAACAGTCTTCTTAACTATAGCTTGTGCTTTTTTATATTGTAGTAATGTCTCCATAGTATGGTGCTTTCTGATCAATTTAAAGGCTTTATTTCTTTCTCTTATAGCAAGGCTACATTGCTCATTCCACCAAGGAACAGATTTTCTATTTCCTCTACCCCTAGTTTTAGGAATTGAAGTTTCAGCTGCATTAATAATGATAGATACAACCTTTGTATGACACATTTCCATATTACAAAACAAATTCTCATCTAATTCATTAAATTGAATATCAACTAAATTTCTAAATAAATCCCAATTAGCCCTATTTAGTCTCCATCTTGGTATCTGCTCCTCCTCTTCTTTAATTACTTCTGAACCAATTGATATCCTAATAGGGAAATGATCACTACCCATAGGAAAATCACTCAGCACCTCCCAAGATGTTATTCCAGCTATTGCATTTGATACTAATGTTAGGTCTAAAACACTTTCTAAATTTCTATTACAATCATATCTAGTGGGGCTACCATCATTAATACAAACCAGTGAATGTAATTCAATAAACTCTTCAATTACCAAACCATTTGTGTCTGTATTCAGACTTCCCCATAAATTATTATGTGAATTGAAATCACCACACCATAGAGTCTTACCGTCATTTTGTACGTTTACTTCATTAAGCTCTGGAATGGACAACTTTCTGTTAGCGTTATAAAAATTTATCACAGAAATCTGATCTTTTCCCAACCAAATTTTAATTACTATTGCTTCATGATTCTGGTTAATTGATTCTACTGTATATCTTACTCCAGTTTGTACAAAAGTCGCCACTCCTCCACCTTGTTTGTCCCTCCTATCATTCCTAATTGTTGTATATCCAGGTATTATGAAATCCAATTGGGGCTTGAGCCAGGTTTCTTGAATGCAAATTAGATGAGGTTTATCTATCAAATCAGAAATGTATTTTTTAAACTCTAAACCATTACTAAGTATACTTCTTGCATTCCACTGAAGTAAAATTAACATGAAGAAGAAAGACCACCACTGCATGATGGAGTTTGAGAGGATTGTGTCTCAGTCAGTTTTTCCTTAATTGATTCCCAGCTAACATTTTTACAGTCTAGATATTTTTGAGCTGCCTTCACAATTATTTGGATTTTTTCAGTTTTCTTTTGTGTTTGAGCAGTGCAATTTACAACCTCCACCATGAACAGTACAAAGTCTTCCTTTGTCATGAGTAACGTGTCGTCTTTTACCTTGCAGTTTTCTGTACAATTAGGTCTTATTTTACTTTCTTCTGGTATTTTCTTTGGATGCATCATTGGTTGTGGGGGGACTTTCTTTATAGCTTCTGCATAAGTGACTCCTGTAGTGACTTTGATTTTCTGTATTTCCTCAGCTCTTTTACTTGCAACACATCCCCTATATCCTGAGCTATGTTCACCCCCACAATTGCAGCATTTTAATGGAGTTCCTTCTTTACATTTTCCATATTCATGGTCTCCAGCACATCTCCCACATTTCTGTTTCCCCTTGCATACGGCTGCAATGTGTCCAAACATCTGACATTTAAAGCACCGCAATGGAGGAGGAATAAACGGTCGGACATTATAACTGATAAAGCCCACAAACACTTTGTCTGGCAGATTTTTCTCCTCGAATTTTAACATGATAGAAAAACTATCACTCCTTTCACCATTTCTGTTTCTTATCAGTCGTTTAGCTTCGACCACTTTTCCCCCTGAAACATTAGTTTTGATCTCCTCAACTGTCACGTTGGGTGGAATACCCGAAATGACTCCGCAGACATGTTGTTTGTTAGCTAGAATTTTCCCTCTCACATTTTCACCGAGGATTCTCTTTACATTTAGTGCTTTTTCTTTTTGTTTATCATCATCACAGATTATCAGTAAAGATCCATCTCTTATCACTTTAACAAGTTTCACTTTTCCAACCAGTGAGTTGATTTCTTTAGTCAGCTTGATTGGATTCAGCGTGCCAAAGGACACTCCCTCTTTAACAAACTTCAAGATAATTTTAAACTCTGTCACCATAACTGTTTCTTCAGCTTCTGAAACAGACAATTCTTCCTGTTGTCTTGATTTTTTCCGTTTCTGTTTAGACTTTTGTCTGAGGTGATGTGTTCAGCTCAGTCTTATAAATAGCACCCTCTCACAGTGTTACACAACCAGTTGGCTGATGACAGCCGAAACCAGCTGCTCACATGATCAAGGAGGACCATCAGCCTAAAGATGGATCGTTAGCACCCTGATGGTTGTTTGCTATTCACAGAGGGCTGAGTGATACTAGCAATAAGAGGGAGACAGTTGAAACCGGAGGCCTCCTTGCTAGTATCAGATATCAGAGTTCTGCTGTTTTATATCGATAATTCCAAGTTTTTTTTTTTTAAATACCATAGTCTTTGGGATATTGTCTTGAAGATTTTAAATCTCTTGATGTCTTGGCTTAAACAGAAAAGCAAACAAAGCATAGAAGTAGTTCTTTTTATAATCCTAAACTCTGCTGAATTTAATTGTCTTTAAACATTGAAAGTTTTCAGCTGTAGTTGGTATTAAAATTTTAAAAAGGGTACGAAAGTAATGAAATTATGGTCTACTGGACCAATTTAATGTTATGTTAGTGATTGCATTTGGAAGCAGGTAATTAATAACTTCTAACAGGTTTGGACAGAGGGCATTTTAAAATGGCGGAGCTGAGTCTGAGTCGGTGGCGCCGAGCTGACGCCCGACTACAGACAAGATTGATTCAAACAGCGCTGCAAATATTCCTGAAAACCTCACACAGCAGCCCAGTCAAATGAAGTCCAATAATATTAGATCTGGTTTTTGGCTGAGAGTGGGTCTTCAGATGGATTGAAATGGAAATGATTGCTAAAGATTGATGAATCATTTATGAGTCAGAGTTAAACTACACCCCCCCAGCATCACTCTGCTCCTGCTGCAAGTTGCAAGAGTTTCTCTGTCAGAGTCTGGGTATCAGCCCCTCAGACCATCCACCTCCTCGCAAGCTCACATGTTTTAAAGGAGCTCTGGGCCAAATAAATCTAGGCTTGACTTTTGTCATTCTCTATAATCACCTTAAAAATCATATTTAGCTTCTACCCACTGGCTCCTTGTAATGTTCTGAATCAAGTTAGATTTCTTCTTCCTGCAAACAAGATTATTTCAGATTCATCTAAAGAAGCAACAGCTTCTTTCAGAAAGAAGACAGAGATGGTTACATCCTAGTTAATGTACATATTTATATTCAGTTATAATTTGGAATATTTATGTTACCGGTAATTGCAAATAAAAATGCATACATCCAAAGATGTTATGACCACTTGTAATCAAGAAAGTTTTATTCTGACTGTGGGATCATGAGACCTGTTTGTTCTGGATTCAGTTCTGGGTAATCAGTCAGTCGTGGGTCAGGAGCCACATCAGTACGTGGTTCTGGGATTTGTGCACGTTCTGATCATGAGAGCCTCAGAGAAGCTGGCTCATGGTCTGAACCTGCATGAATCACGAGCCCTGAGGCTCTGTTTGGTCTGTGTCGCAACTCCTGCAGAGCTCTGCTGGACCTGTGACCTGCTATACATTGTCATTTTTGGCAAAAAATTATTTCTTAGGATTTCAGAGTTCCAAAACTGAAAACACAGAAAGGAGGCAAAGAGTTAAGTGGGTTTACTTACAAGGGAAAGGATTCAAGCAAGGATGGGAGGCTCTGCAGGGGACTGCGGGAGGTGAGTTTGTGCAACCCAAGACTGTAACGATGATCGTAGTAATGTAATGTTGGTTCTTACTGGTGCGTTCTTGATTTCAGGTGTGGGAGGTGAACAGGTAGGATTCACCCGCTTTGGACGTTATCAACCATTAAATGGCCGTTATTAGTTATTATCATCCCCATATGTAGCGGTCAGACTGCCCCTCCTGTACCTCCTAGTAGGTTTAAAGGTACGTTGGTAGCGTTGGTAGCGATGATAATAGGCTCCGTTTTGGGTTCTGTGCTCAGAGGTGGATGTTCAGGTGCAGATGCTGACTAGCTTTTGGAAGAAGGTTGAGTGACGGAAGGTTCTCTCAGAGTGTGGACAAGGTTTCCAACAGGACGACTGACTCAGGAGGAGATGAGGTTCTGGTGACAAAATGGGCCCATGAGAATTGATTCATTGTGAGGTCATCAATGGTTCAACTATGACTCATGGTTCCACTCACCCTTAAGTAGGTAGGTAATAAGCCACCATTGAAGACGGCTGAGAAGAACCAGCACCACCCACTCACAGCATCCACTGGAATGGTTAATGTAGACAGAAAAAGCCAAAACACTAGAATCCTAACATGGCATCAACATCTATGAATTCATTGTTTCTTATTTTCTTCATTTCTCTTTTAATAATTTCCCACAACAAACTTATCAAGGCCTCCATTATTTCAGAAAATTCACCACACACGAGTAAAACAAATTTGTTTGGAGACATTTCTAAAATTTGGACGGCTCAAATGTTGGAGGGGGTGACATTATCAGCTGCCAGCTGAATGATGGATTTTTCTGTGGAAAAATCTCCAGAAACCGTAAAAACTCAAATTGTCAATTTCTAAAAGACCATTAAAAATCTGAAAACACCAGTGGAGTCATGCGGATGTGAGGATTGTGTTCCTTTGTGTCTCCCTCTTGCAGTCTGTTCCTGCTCTCAGAGTATCTCCCTCATGTAATCAGCTCCACCTCTACCACATGTTGTCTCGTCCAGGTGTTTGTGTTTATCCCCTCGTGAACATCTGTGTATAACTCTGTGTTCTTCTTTGTCTGGGCATTGTATCCTGTATGTGTCCTGTTCCTGCCTCACTCCGAGTCTCCCCTGATTTCATGTAAGTTGCTGCAAGTCAGCTTTTACTTTTTACACATTAAATATATTTTCAACTCTAACTCCCGTGTTCTCTGAGTCCTGCCTGCAAATGGGTCCTAAACACAGGAAATGTAACAGTAAGTCCAACTTCCTGTGACGTTTTTAAACTTTAAAAACGATGGTTATGCTGTGAAGTCTGAGCTGGGTATTTCTAAAGGTTTATCAGTTTTTCAAATAGCCATACGTTTTAATGGTTGTGCTCCGTAAATTTGAAGGATCCTTTTGATTTTTGAAATTTATCCCAAAGCAAAGTGTTTTAAGATGTAATAGGTTCAACTTTAAAAATAGATTAAAACCATAAAACGATATTTGTTAAATAAGCTCCATTGTACTTTCAGCAGCCGTTCTCACACGCATAATGGGATCATTTTATCGCATTAAGCTCCTGAAAACATGCAGTAATTTGTTCGGTGCTCTATGGCAGTGAGTTCATAAGTATGCATGCAAGAGTCTTTGTATGGAAGCTTTGGAGTTTGTGTCCCACATTGTGTGACTCCTCCATCCTCCTCCTCCTCCTCCTCCGGAAGACCAAGTGACATAAACTGTGGTGCAATTTCTCTGTTTCTGTAGACACAACCACATCATTTACAGCCTACCGTACATCCTGGCTCTCCGTGCGATCCCTGTTCTTTTTTCCTGTGCTTGTCAATGCACAGAGTTCTTATCTCCTCATTTCTTATCCACCACCTCAACACATTGTGTTGGTCATGTTACTGTTGTTGTTATCCACTTTTTTTTTCTTCCTATATTGGGTTTCCAATATAGGAAATATATATATAAATATAGGCTCGTTTCCGGTGAGAGTTGGACTCCGCCAAGGTTGCCCTTTGTCACCGATTCTGTTCATAACTTTTATGGACAGAATTTCTAGGCGCAGCCAAGGTGTTGAGAGGATCCGTTTTGGTGGCCTTAGAATCTCTTCTCTGTTTTTTGCAGATGATGTGGTCCTATTGGCTTCATCAGATCGTGATCTACAGCTTTCGCTGGAGCGGTTTGCAGCCGAGTGTGATGCGGCCGGGATGAGGATCAGTTCCTCCAAATCCGAGGCCATGGTCTTGAGCCGGAAAAGGGTAGCATGCCCTCTCCAGGTCGGGGAGGAGGTCCTGCCCCAAGTGGAGGAGTTTAAGTATCTCGGGGTCTTGTTCACGAATGAGGGAAAACTGGAGCGTGAGATCGATAGGCGGATAGGTGCAGCATCCGCAGTGAAGCGGGCGCTGTACCGGTCTGTCGTGGTGAAGAGAGAGCTGAGTCAAAA